>JARKIC010000492.1:0-259015 GCA_029378375.1 Mycena olivaceomarginata | reverse complement strand
TTCGGATGATCCCTAGATCCGTCCCGTGTATGTGAAATGTGGGCCACAACTTGCAATCGCATCGCCGCGTCCAGGACTCCAAAGTCATCCAGTGCATGCGTAATGTATCCATGTTCCTTCCGCGGCCGTTTATCAGGCGTCGTCAAACGAGCCAGTTTCTTGGCTGTTCTTCCCTTCAGCCCTCGAAAAAGAATGCCTGCGGGAGAATTTGGCGGTGGTTGTCGAGAGGGAGGTTTGATCCGTATCAAATTTGATTGGCCGGAGTCTGCCGAGCTCTGCCACTGGTGTGCCACCGGCAGACTGTGGACGTCGGGTTCCACCGAAAGCCAGTGGCAGAAACCCCACTCGGATTTCACTGGTTTCTGTAGAAAAATGGGAGGGGGAAAAACAGTATATCAGCAGTCCTACAAGCACCAGTATTTATACCTACAAGAGAACAATGGTGTCCTAGGTTGGTCCTAGGGCACTGCCAAGTTTCCCACTACAATAGTAACTATGCTTCAAGAAAGTAAAACACATTTGGACAATCGTTTTCACGGTTGAACAATGGTTGCCGCGCACAGCACTGCTCTCCGACGCGTCTCAACTCATAACCAGGAGTCCAGCTCCATGGTAACATCCTCAACGTGTCGGTTACACGTATCCTCCACCTCATCCACCTACGTGGCCTTGACGGGCTGACACGTCGCCTTCCCGGTCCAATCCCAACAGTTTCCAGCGGTCCTCGTCCAATGTATCTGCCTCAATTCTCGCCTATGTAATAGCTGCTGCTGAAGTCCCATGCCACTGAATCCAAACTGAATCCTGAACATACTTACACTGCTCGTGAATTGGATGCAGAGCCCATTTGTATCAAAAATTCCCATAGACTGCCAGCAACAAACACCTTTTTGAGGTAGGTGACCGAGAATGGTTTGACGCAGTTCAATGCCGGTTCAAAAGTTGAACCATGGTTGCCGCGGTACTTTTCAAATGACATTTGTAACTTGATAGAATGGTCATGTATATGTCAGTATTTAATATTTACATGAAAACTATGAATCTTCTGACATCCAGCACCTTCCGTGGAAACTATTAGCGAGAGGACGATATGACGGCCTGCCCCTTACCGGTGGCGATTGGCGGGCCGCAGTGATGGTGCCACACACCGCCCAACAGCGGCCGCAATAACCACCGGTGGCCAGCGGCCGCCGCCAGCGAACTTGTTACCTCCGGACATATTTACTATCAACTTGCGATTTGCTTGCGCGTTCAGTTTCCAGATACTTTGCCCAGGCTCACCAACTACATGACTTCCCAGAGCTTACCTCCGCCGTTCGTGATCGTCGAGGAGTTATCAACGCCCGTTCTGTCGGTGGATTCTCTACCTCCGACACCGACTCCGATATCGTAAAACCCGTCATCCTATTCCGCTCTGCTGACCCATCGCGCATCACTCCGAAAGGCAAAGAACAACTTCTGGCTCTTGGAGTTCGCCGTGTTTTTGACTTTCGCGCCGACGATGAGATCGCGGGCTACAAGACCACTGCACCGATGATCCCAGGAGTCGAGTTTCTCCGGGCGCCTGTCTCGGAGAGCCACGCCTTCGATCCTGTCAGTCTGGCCGCACGGTGGGTGCACCCGTCCATTTTTCTAACTCACAGATATACTCATCCGATGGATGGGATGATCGCTAGGATGGCAGAATTGCTGGGAACGAACTAGAGGTGCTCCGCGTCTTCTTTCTGCTGTTCATCGCCAGAATCATTCACATACTCAGACTTTTGTTACCCTTTACCATGAAATCCTAGAAATCGGAGGCTCTGCATTCGAACAAGTTTTCCGGCACATGCTTGACAGACCCAACAAGCCGTGCTTGATCCACTGCACAGGTATTCCCTCGAACTTGAACCATACGCTCAATTGACCATTCTTCCAGCCGGTAAAGAATCGAACTGGGATTTTCACGGCCGTCCTGTTGATGGTGCGATCAACCGTGCCCTTCTCGCGTACTCTGAGCGGATCGAATCGCAGCTCCTCGGGGTAGCCGACGAGGACATCATCAAGGATTACGCTCTGACGTCTGTCGGGCTCGAGCCTTACTTACCTTTGCTCATCGAGCGCTTCAAGCAGCAACTCCCGGACGGTAATGTAGATAATTGGGACGGGCGCATTGAAGATGGCGAGCTCCAGGTTAGTTCAAGGTTGTTTTACTTCTGTTCCGTTTTACTTTTTTTTTCAGGCCAGAAACGATGGCCGCTACCCTGAACATGATCCGAGAGAAGTATGGGAGTGCCGACAAATGGGTTACGGTCGCACACTAGTCTCAAGGAGGAGGACATCCTTGCGCTCCGACGCAATTTTCTCATCAAGGTGTAAAGCTACCTTACTCTTTGCACTGTCTCTGTTCAACCTTGGTTTTGTTTGAACCATGCGGATGTGTGATTTTAATCAAAGTGAGTCAGACCAAAGAAAGATGGCTATCAGGAGCAAGCAGTACTTATAGGAGATAAATTGGGCTCTTCGAGTTTATTCTTCTCATGTCTTCACTCTCCCCCTCTGCCGTCTCCGCCCTTCGTCGCCGTAGAAGGCGTCATCAATGTCCGCACCATCGGGGGTTATAGAACTGATGCCTCTCATATTGTCAACCCCAAGCTAGTTTTCCGCTCAGGAGAGGTGTCTGGCATCACAGAAACAGGAAAACAGCAGCTCGTGGCCCTCGGAATTCATCGCGTATTCGACATGCGCACCAACTTGGAAATTAATAGCTACAAAACACCGCCGCCGAACATTCCCGGCGTCGAGTTTGTACCGGTTCCTGTCGGAAAGGAAGACCCGTGGGAGGCCGGCAGTATCGAGAAGCGGTATGGATGTTGCTATAGCTCTCGTGCTGAGGCACCTAATTATATTTCAAGGCTCAAAACACTTCCAAGAGAACGAGTTAGAGGTTCGGCAGGGTCCTGAATTCCCGATCTCGGATGTTTGTTGAATATTGCCATCGCAGGCTTTCGTGAAGGATGCGCAAGAAACGCTCGAGATCGGAGCACCGGCGTTCGAGGCTATATTCAGGCATTTCCTCGAGAGGCCCAGCGAACCTTGCTGTTCAACTGCACAGGTTAGTTGCAGCATCGAAAATCGAACCTCATCTTGATTTCGCAACCAGCGGGAAAAGACAGGACTGGGCTCGTCGCTGCTCTTATCCTGATGGTACTTGCTATCTTTCTGTCCAGCGATTCTTCCCTGAACATATGCGTCTCAGCTCATCGGAGTTGACGATGCAGATATCAAAAAAGACTACGCGCTCACCACCGTGGGACTCGAGCCCGCGCACGAAAACTCGCCCTGCGTTTACAGAACATTCCGGTCTTTCGGGACAACTGGAAAGGCGCCACCAACATGGGTTTCCTCGAAGTTGGTTATTTGTCAGCATATATTGCGCAATAGTGATCTGACACTTATTCTGCCAGAGAAGAATCGATGGCTGCAATCCTGGTGATGATTCGCGAGAAATATGGGGGTGCGGCAGGCTACCTCACCGCTTTCACGAGGCTGGAAGAAAAGGATTTGGATGTCATCCGAAGCAACTTGTTAACCGAGGCTTGACGTTAATGTATGCCATGCAGATTGTGCGCCCCAGCGGAGACTGCGGAGTTCGCGGATTTTATCCTCCAATTCAGGTTCTTGGCTGGACTAAGTAGTAAATTATTATTATGTGACTTTATGCAACGGAGGACGTTGGGTTGTCAAAGCAACCAATTGAACGCTTTGTCCAAAAACGTGTTCTTCATTGATGGCAAGACACGCTAAGTCGTGGAACGCCGTCAGCCTCGTGGCCATGGCCGCACAAGCACCCAGCTAAACATTTGCCCCGCGATCGTCTTTATGCTGCCGCAAAGTACGGTGGAAAATCTGCACAAACATCGTCCAAAGGAATCGCAACTACAAGATGAGGGTCTTGCCTTCCCCCACTCATCTTGCTTTGACTTTGATTGATCGATGTAAAGAAGCAGGACAAAAACGGCAAGTGGCAAGGCCACCTTCGTGCCGTCCACCATTGTTTCAAAGCGTTTTGTGCACCACCCATTGACTATTAAATTAGCGCCGGCCATTGGCCCATTGTCGCCTCCTCTAATCCCCCATGTTCCGTAAATTGAAGTTCTCCAAATCCTCAGCCTCTCTGAAGTCGACGCCGGCCCTGGCGACGTCCTCTCCCAAATCCACACAGCCTGCACCCAACCAGCTGGCAGTGGCATGGCCCCACAAACGGCTTCAGACCGGGTTAAAGACTGCATCAGATTCCAGTTACCGTCCAAGAGATTGTTCAGAAAGATGGTTCTCCTTTGGCTCCGAGTAAACCGAATGGCGTCCCATATGCAGTTAGAGTGCCTCGTGGCCGACGTGCAACGATTTCGAACGGCCAGCCAGATATCCTCCCCACGATATCAAAACAAAAGCGCCCAACTCCTGTTAGTTATTCGAATAACTTTCATGAAAGTCGGGCGAGTACTAATCAAACTACTCAAATTCAGGCAGACATTCGACCCCGGAAAATCGTTCCATACATGCCTGAACTATACGATGAGGTGAACCCAATCAGGGTGACCGGCCGATTTTACGCCTGGGACGATCCTTCCTGGCTCGATTACGTGCCACTCCCCCCTCCTCCTCGCAAGCATTCCGACTGTGGGCGAATTGCATTGAAAACCGAAACAGGGACAAGGTGTATGCTCGTGAGTATCACCATTACCTATCCCGTTTCAATCGTTGAGATGCTCATATTCTTTTTAGGATGTGCTCCTCATTGAGAGGCTTCTCCTGTGGAAGCACACAATGTGAGGAAGCGCCGAGTTTATTGCCGGGACCGACGAAAGCTTGAAACCGGACCAATAACCCGATAATACCCCTAGTCTTATAATTTAGAGAATCAATAATCCTTATTTGTATGTACGATACTTAGGTTTGAAAAGGAGAATAATAAGTACGTGAAGCACTGCAGGACGAGTCGCGTCGCGTCAATGATGCATCACATGACAATATGTCACCATCGCACGGGGGTGTGACACGCGCGCCTTGCAACTTTGACCACTGCCAGCTCGCCAGGAGCGAGGTATCAACATTCTGGGAAGACTGCAATCCTTGAAGATTGTTGTAGCATGTAAGAACTCTCTGCTTGTCGCTCACCGCACGTCGGCACCGTCCCTTTCGCCTCTGAGCCGCCGCCCAGGTTCGCGTCCAATCGCGCCTACCATTCTGCCATGTCTCAACATGCCCGCGCTGAACTGTTAGCGCTCGCAAATTCTTCTGGTGTTTTCCCGCTTCCATCAAACAACAGCGACGCGCAGAGGACGGAGTCATACCCCATACCCGTCGTTTCTCAGGCTCCTTCCAATCATGATTTCGCTGAACCAAATTCCTTTGAAAATTCCTTCGCAAATTCCTCTGGAGCTATTTCGACCCCCTCTGACAAGTACGACGAAGATGCTGAGAACATCGATCCAAATCCGCCCCAGAACCAGCAGAATCAGCATCCCTTCGCCGTTTATCCTCGAATCACAAGCATTCTCCGTGACTCAGAAGCTATCCGATTGAATCCCGTATCGCCTACCGACCCCTAGCGCTCCGTTCCCAGTACGAAGGCGCCCAAGCGTACAATGCCGATGAATCAATCGCTGCGCCTGTCCCACTCTCCTATTCTGCCCGCAGCAAAGAAGTTCTGTCTTCAATGATATCTCCCCCTCAACCTCCTGGATTTCCGCGTATGAATTTTTTTAAGCCATATCCCTGTCCACAGTTCCTTACACCTCTTTCGCAGAGCCTGCTTCAAGAATTTCGCATCAACGAGAACCCGCTTCCTTATCCCAATTTGATGCATTCAACCCTCAAACCAACTACATCTTACCAGCCAGTCTCATTTCTCTCTCTTTTTCATTTAGTGGGCTATAACTTGTACACGTCCAGGCCACAAATTTTAGCTCAAACGCCGGCCTCCACAACAACTATTCCTATTCGCACGAGACGGCACTGGCACAATACACTATCTCCCATACCTATACCGCCCCGCGCACATACATCCGCCCCGTCTCGCCAACAACGCTGATAGCGCTCACAGAGCCGTATCTCATGGCGTGGGTGCACGACTATCCTCCTTTGAGACCGCTTCCATCACCGTCGCCATCCTACACGAATTGGCAGTGGCGGTAGTGCGCGCTGCGCACTTTCTTTCTTCAGGACGGCCAAATGTCTTGCGCGAATAGGATGGACTTTAAAATCAGAGGGTTTTTCATGACGCGGCTAGTTTACCATTCGAGGTACGTATGCCACACTTGCGGCCGGAGAGGGTGGGACCATACTCAATTCACCCCTTTTAGAACAAAACAGTATTCGACAGACGGCACTTGGGAACGGATAGGATGGACCGCGTACCCGTCCCGCGACTTATAGGACAGTCGAGTATCAAGTCGGGCTCGTGGCACTGATGGTCCTTAGAATTAATATTATAGAAGGTGCAAAGTTGTACAGATTATTCACTATGTGTTCAACTCGAGCTTCGCATCGCATTTCAAGGTATTGATGGGCTTGGAGCTATGAAACCCTTTGCGTGATATCATTCCAACACCAACAGCTCTTCGAGTCGCAAGTGCTTGTGTCGATGCTGGGATTCGACGTTTACAGATACAAGGCTTTGAATTCATGCCACATCCATTGGTTGGACATGCTTCAAGAAGAGCGTCTAGCATGGATGAAGTTGTACGTCGGTATTCTGAAATCTAGGCGGGTCTGAGTCGCTGGAAGCGAATTCGCTCTCGCTTTATTTCAAGAACGAATGTCGGGATTAAAGAGTCAATCGGTTACTGGGCTCGTCAACTGTTCCTTGATCTTTTTTTCTTTTGGTCTTGGTGCTCGGGAGACGAATCTATTTGTTTTATCGCATACAAGAAACCAGTGAGAGGGCCTCCGGAGCCAGGGCCTTTGTGGGTGCACGTTAATATTGGACAAGGAACAGACACCTGAGATTTATTTGTTGCGATCATGAATTAATTGTGCTATGTAGTGGCGATGGAATAACCCACTTAGCTTCAAAAGAACAAATTCAGGTCGAGTCAACGGCGAGTCCGACCAACATTCTGGATTTCAGTACAAACTGCTGCGACGTCCAAGCGATTGATCCGCATCGCGTGCTCTCTAGATTAGATGCAAATGGAGAACGGAACCAGCAGGCCTCCATCCCGTCAACTTCACATCCTAGCTGCACATGCCGCTACTTATCCGAAAGCACCTCCGCGGAAAGAACAGCACACCCGACGGCAAGCCAGGGACGCACTTTCAAGAGACTCGTGCCGGTGGGAGCGATATCACGAAGGTTAGCAAGGGGGACGGCAGGGTGCACGGAAGGAACAAGGAACGGTGCGTGCGTTGATCATGATCGGCGGAGTTGAGCCCAGTCGTACTGTCGTATCCAACACGAGTCTGCGCCAATGCGCCTCACGGGTCCGCGCGGCGGAAGTGCGAAGTAGGTATGCCCACCAGCACAGCAAGAGCTGGCAGAATGACTTTTCAAATTTCTGCCCGCGTTGATTTTGTTTTGTATCGCAATTGGGCAGTAAGGCCTGAAGGGCTTTCGCTGTTGCCCGCGATGCCCGTCGTGCAGGCCCGCTTCTTTCGATCTTGACAGGTAGATCGGCGGGGGTGTATCCCCAGAAATATTGACCCCCAGGGAAAGCTTGGGGGAAGCAGAGCGGGACGAGGAGTGGATGGGCTACAAACAAATTAAAAAGAAATTGGAATTATTTACCTCTGCGCGACGCCGACTGGCTTGATCAAATTCGAAAGAGGAGCCCCGACCTGAACTGAACAGGTAATCCGAAGTGAGTTGGACTCGGAGGTGAGCGATGCGTATGATTCTCAGCGAGCTATTTTGGACTTGAATTGACTTGAGAACCGAGGTGCAGAATTTCTGATCGAAAGCATTCCGGAAGCGAGGTTAACATCGAGGTGGATTTAGCGCGATTCAATGCAGAAGTTTACGACGACTCTCCACTGTCGCGGGTTTTGTGTACAATTTTTGGGTAGTTAACGTATCAAGGTGATGATCATTCGCCTGAGATCTACGCGGAGAGACGTGCAGATCAAACACTTCATACACATGGTGAAGTGTCCTAGACCAAAGCTGGTTACTGACATTCTCGAAATACGCAGGGGACGTCACGGCTCCCCGCCAATCCGCATCTTGGCCATCTGCCCATCGGCATCCTCTATCTCAATTTCAACACCTTCCGCAGGGAGAGAAAGATCTTCTCCGTCGTTCGTGTCGTCACCTTTGCCTTCCTTGACGTCTCCATCTACATCCAGTTTCATCATCTGCACCAGCCATTGGGCTCCTTCGTCCCACCCGGCAAGCTCCGCTTCACCAAGCGGTGACCGACCGGCAGCATTTTTGATGTCGATCAAGTCAATCCCTGGGCCTCCTGGGAATTGTACAAGTTTCTTGACGACTTCCAGGTGCGAATTGAGGGCTGCCCAGTGCAATGGTGTCGACTGAGCGCTATTTCGCGCGGACAAGAGTGTGGGTGGGACAATGGGTAGCAGATAGTCGAGGACATCTACGAAAAAACTGAAAAATCAACATTTGCAACTGGTTTCCGGGCCTTCGTTAAAGGGGCACCTACCTGCATGGCCGTTGCCGCACAGCATGTGGAGCGGGGTGTTACCGTTGTCGTCGCGGATTTCAGCGGCCGCAGCTACACCGAACTGCAGTATGAACTGCTTGACATCGTCGAGGTCGCCGTATCTGCAGGAAAGGAGGAACTCTTCCTGTTCATCCGTGGTGGGAGCCATCTTTTTATCGGAAATTGATGGCATCAATCGCATCACTTTTCGCCTTCCTTTCTCGGTGTAGATGGTGGGAACGATTTTCTTTGCCGTACGTTACTACGTAGGCGGGACGCGCCGCCACGAAACAAGATTCTACTGAAGGGTCTGTATTGAGGGCATTCTTCACCGTCCCTTCTCTATGAGACTCGGAGGAAATTTGGTTTGACCGTCTTACGTGTTTGAACTTTGTGAAATTTACCCCAACAGCATTGTGTTTCATCCGCTCCGGCTCGCCTCAGCCTATCGCATCAGTCCCGTACACTTACCGCATCAATGACTGCCCATCACGGAGCAACATCAATCTGTGTCTGTATCATCAGCATGTGGAAGGCATAATACTTATATGTCCAAACGTCCGCCCGTCGCCCCGGATTCCCTAGTATTAGCTTTCTTTGGGGCCTTGTTTCTCTTCTCGCCGGCTCGAGCTTTCTTTGCGTCGTCGGCCTACCTGCATTTCTTTCTTTTTCGCCATGTCTCACACTAGCCCGGCAACGTACCTAGTATGGTAAGCCATCGCAATTCTGCGTGTGTATTGCAGCCAACTGAGCAGAAAAATAGGTCCATCATGTCAGTTATTGTGAGTTCTGGCGCGTCAGGTTCGTCGTCTGTTGGCTAAGTATATGCGGATAGCTTTTCGCGTTCCTGGTGTTCCATATGTGGGTTCTACCCTGTCTCCCATCGTACGTTGGCTGAGGTATTGCGAATAGGTGGTCTTTCGATCGGTTCAAGTGCTTGCGGTGGAACAATGGCCCATCTGGAGCGTTCAAGAGGCTTATGACGGTGTGTTATCCGACCCTACGCGATTTCGCCTTGTTCTCATTGACACCTACTCAGTATTCGTACCTACTAAGCGTACCATTATTAATGACCTACTCTATCGGTTTCGCCATCATCAAATACCAGGAAGGTTTCATCGAGCTGAACGGCACCTGTGAGTGACACTTTTACACCGGCTGCATATCCCCCAACTCGCATCTAGTCGTTCCGAAACCTTACACCCTTTGGCCCGAATCTTCCCGCCGTGCTATATTCCCTTTGTTCCTCGCATTCACTTTAGGCTGGAGTATGGAAATGTGAGAATACTTGCCTATACTTTCCA
Source organism: Mycena olivaceomarginata (assembly GCA_029378375.1). Taxonomy (NCBI): domain Eukaryota; kingdom Fungi; phylum Basidiomycota; class Agaricomycetes; order Agaricales; family Mycenaceae; genus Mycena; species Mycena olivaceomarginata. The sequence goes on along the minus strand of JARKIC010000492.1, from coordinate 249,066 downwards.
TGCATGCTAATTTGGGAATAGGATAACACATCTGGAAGGTACCTTGTCCTCTCAACGTTGCTACCCACCTCCTGAAGCTGTTTCTAGAGCTCTGCTTTTGGCTCTTCCTTGTAAATTCGGGCTCTGCTCAGCAAGATTGGTTCCGTAGCTGGTACTTCCGCACCTGGATATTTGGCTCCATCATCGCACTCGTATACATGCCGTTGCTTGCTATTTTGACGCGGAACGATCCAGTCAAAGTGCGTCCCCATCCTACAGTTTCTTCTCGAGTTATCTCAAACCTTCATTCTAGGCTGAAGCTTATACGTTCTTGGCCGGCAGTCTCGGGAGTTTGTCCCTCACTCTGTGGTTTACGCCGATTCTGTATGTTTGTGAATACTCCAGTGATTAATGTTGCCAACTCTTGTATTTAGCTGGGCGTTCCCGGCTTTCTTGGCCAGTCTGGTCGGTCATCCAGTCTGTATTATACGTCTCATGAAACTCATCACTTGCATTTAGAAAAGTGAAGGTGTCGACACTGCAACGATAGTCCGATTGACGGAAATTCCACGAGCTTAACGTGCGCTGCAAACTTGCTTCCGCCTCCCTCTCAATATTGACAAGGAATACAGACGATTCGAGTCCTTTTCCGCTTCCTTTTCGTTGTGCCGTTTGTCATTCTGGGGGCCGACGGTGTCCGGGATCACGTTCACATCAACGAAAGTATGCTCTGGACTGGTACGTATGTCTCGCTCCCCAGCATGATTACCTACTCAATAGTTCTACCAGACTTCCTCGCCATGGTCGCGGCGTTTGGATGCTGCATATCATCTGCCCTGACTCTGGTCGTACGTAGCTATTCTCAGCGTAATCGACACGGTCGTAATCCCCCCTCTAGATCTTCTTCCCCCGCTCCGTGGAAGGCGAGATCGCCGCGAGGGACGCCGCCCGCGCCAGCAAACGCAACCGGTCGTACGGTGGCATCCCGGCCTCCAGCTATGCTCCGGATGAGGAAATGAGATACTCTCAATACACCGAGAACGGCACGACCAACAAACAGCGCTACAGCTTCCCGCCGAGCCAGGATCCCCGCGGCTCGTTCTCGTCGTCGCCGCAATTAAGGGGCAAGGAATGGGCTTACGACGGGGAGCACGATGTCCCCGAGCTGTACATGCAACCTTCCTTGCGCCCGAACCGCCGGCGCGGAGAGGACATTGAGATGGGCGGCTTTACTGGTCTCACGGAGGGCAGTCTGTCGCAACACAACCTGCATCGGAACGGCACTGGCAAGCTTCATCCCATGGTACACAACTTCACGTCTCCAATCGGTATGTCATCTCGCCTTCCATCCACGCTGTATGCTGAAGCTGACGCCTTCGATCTCAGATTTCTACAACGGAGAGCCACAACCGACACAACTGACATTCGCACGGCGCTGATCCATTTCGTTCTAATCTCTCGTTCTTTCGTTCACGCTTGCAATCCCTGTACATATCTTTGCCCAAAATTTCCCCACTCGGGAGTGCCACTCGTTTACGATACTATACAAACCCACTAATAATAAGTCGGTACTGGGCTACCGACTCAGTATATACGACATGTCATTTGTGCCATCATGTCGTGCGTCTTCGAAAGACCCAGTGACCAACCGCAAGAAACCCGCATTGCGGTAGTATCTTTCAGCATAGCATTAAAGATTATATATTCCATCTCTGGAGAGTCTAGCATTGACAGGCAGGCGTCGGGCAACATTAGAGATTCTTCTCGTGAACTGTCCGGTCGCGGCCTTCTGTCGTGATTCAGCGACGCACGTGTTTGTCAGCTAGTGAGCCAGCGGCGCTGCACTTGTCGGCGGAGAAACAAAAAGCAGTCCAGCTCGACGTTAGCCTCCCGATGTCGTGGTGGCTGGATCGTCAGTCATTATTAGTGTGTAGATAGTCCCGATGACGCAAGCAAGCGCGCACCGTTGCCGTCAGCTGAGCGCGATTTGGTAGCGGGGGTATCGTTTCCTGCGGAAGCTTCACCTGGGCCAAGACGCGCAGACAGCCGTGATCTCATTTTGCGCAGCGCGGAATAATTCTGTGTGTCTGTATCCCCAGTATTGAGTCGAGTCGCACAACTGCTGGGTCATAGCGAACAGCGTCTGGTTTGGGTTCTCAGTATCGCACGAAGAAATCTCGATGAGTTCGCACCCCGTCGTCTCTCATCTCGTGATAGACGCTTGGCCCCTTGGGCTGTTGGGCGACCCTTCCCTCGCACAGATCGTGCATCTTTGACATTGGCAGGTGGGGAATCCTTGGCGGCGGCGTCACTCTTGCCCGTGATCACAGTTTTGGCTAGTGAGATTCTTAATATCGCACAAGGAGTAGCGCAGCATCTCGGTACATACCACTTGGTTTCTCAGGCAAGACATTGACAGGAGGCGAGGCATCTTGTGCGGCCTTCTCTGCTTCCGGTCGTACCCCCACAATCGCGAGTTTTTATGTGGCTATTCCCGGCGCGATCTACAACCGTTTGCCGTTGGTGCACGCGCGAAGCCAAAGGATGGTGTGAATGGATACACGCACGTTTTGTAGGTTTCACATCGTCGGCAGCGAACAGATTGAAGGCTAGTCCTATGCCCCGCCGGTACTCGAGACGAGAGACACCTGAGCTATTCTCAATATCGCACAGGAAATGTCGAAGATGCGCCGCGCACCAGCCAAGCCGAGCCCCACTTGCGTGAAGTACCATTTTTGAAAGTCCTCCGCTGAGACCGATGAGGGATCGGAAGATGTTTCTGCTTCTGCAGTCGTGGAATCTGCGCCGATTGTCGAAGGAAGCAACACATTCGGCGGCCCCTCCGCTGAACCTTTAGCGGCGGCCTTCTCCATTTCCGGTCGTACCCCCACAATCGCGAGTTTAATGTGGTTACTCCCAACGTTATTTGCGACGTGATCTATAACCATTTACCGTTGGTACGCGCGCGAAACCAAAGGATGGTGAATGAAAAATGCACGCACGCCTTTCCCGTTTCAGACCCTCGTCAGCGAGCGGATTGAAGGCGAGTCTTACACCCCGCTGGTACATGGAAAGAGAGACACCTGAGCCATTCTCAATATCGGGCAGCGAATGTCGACAACGCGCCACGCACCAGCTAAGCCGAACCCAACTTGCGTGAGGTACCATTTGAGGAACTCCTCCGCTGAGACCGACGAGGGGTCGGAAGAAGTTTCTGCGTCTGCAATTGTGGAATCTGCACCGATTGTCGAAGGAGGTAACGCATCCGTCGGCGCCGGCCCCTCCGCCGAGACATTCGCAGGAGGCGAGACGTCTTGTGCTGCCGCTGTTGGTGAGGAAGACGTTTCTGCTTCTGCAATCGCGGAGTCTGCGCCGATTGTCGAAAGAGGCAACGCATCCGTCGGCGCAGGCCCCTCCGCCGAGGCATTGGCAGGAGGCGAGGCCTCTTGTGCTGCCTTCGTATTGGCCTTGGCCGGTGGCCCCTCCTTATTCTTGCGCTTGCGCTCGCCTACTACAGTATTAACAAGGTGCGCAAAAACACACAAAAAAACACTCACGCCCACGAGGTTCTTCCGTTTCCGGTAGTACCGGTTCGTCCGTTTCCGGCCGTAGCCCCACAATTGCGAGCTTAACGTGGTTGCCCCCGACGTAATTACGACGCGCCGCCCTACAATCATTGGCTGTTAGTGGGCGCGAAGCCACGGGATGATGACTGAATGGATGCACGCACGTCGCACACGTTTCGCGCCGTCGCCATCGGCAGCGAGCGGATTAAAGTCTGGTATCCGCGCGCCTCGCTTGCCCCTGAAACGGGTTGCCGAGGGGGCGCCTGGGGTGATAATGCTATTCTCAATATCGCACAGGGAATGTCGACGATGCGCCGCGCACCGGCTAGGCCGATCCCCACTTGCGTGAGGTACCATTTGAGGAATTCCTCCGCTGAGACCGACGAGGGATCGGAAGGTGTTTCTGCGTCTGCGGTCTGTCAGGTGAAGGTCGTTATTGACGCTATGGGACGTCACGTACCCTTGGGAGGTTTGAGGCGCTTCGGGCCGTGCTCGACGATGTTTACTACATCAGCGAGTGAGAATCTGGTGTCGAGTGGGGGGAAGTGGACGTACACAGTCTTCCCCAGTGTTGGCTCCAGTTCACCATCCACGCGCCATGTGTCGACAGCAGTCCTTTGCGCAAGCGACCGTGTTCCATTAGAACATCACGGCCCTGCGTACTCAATTCACACCAATCAGGAAAAAAACTGACGCGCAGTTTGGGATTCGTCCGTAGCTCGGCGTGCGCCTGTCACGTCGTATCAGCGCACGTAGAGAGTACAGTGCAAGAAAACACACCCGAATCGCGTCGGCGATCGCGTAGTAGTGCACGACGAGGCGGCCAGGGCCATATTGCCACCTGTATTGCACGGCACCGAAGTCTCTCACGTCTCCCAAGTATCTGTCTGCGAAGGCAAGCCAGGCGATCGAGAGCGCGCGGCGGGCGGTGTGCGCTTGGAGGGCGTGGGTGACGGAGGGGGGAAGCGGCGTGGCGGGGAGCCATTCCCATGTGGGATCGAACGACCGCGCGAACTCGTATAGGCGCGCAGGGTCGGAGAGGTGCGCGTTGACGAAGGCGTGCGCAGAGTTACTCGAAAGGAAGCTGAGCGTCAGGGCGTGTGTGCGCGGCATGAAGCTGAGCAGCTGTTCTTCCTGATCCAAGCGGGAGAACTCGAGCGGCCCCTGGTGAATTTTCAAGAGTACATGCGAGAGATCTTTGTCTAGTATTCCTTTCACGACCAGGGCCCGATTGAGAGTCGCCGCAGAGGTAGCTGAGGACTCTGGAGGCGCTGGTAGGGATTCTAGTTGTGGATGGCTAGGAAGCGGGCTGTCCAAGTAGCGATAAAGATGCTGAGAAACGAAGGGTGGCTCATTATGAACTGGAATGAAGCGCGGCCCCGGACCAATGCCCTTGTATGCTTCCAGTGGAATTTCCCATTGGTGGAAGAAATCGGTTTCTGGCACAGGAGCGCGACCGGGCGTTTTCCATTGTCTTACACGATTGTGTCCTTCCTTCAGTTCCCGGTACGGAGTCTGTACTGGAAAACGCTGGCGCGATTCAGCGTTTGGAACGGGAAAAAACCAGGGAAACCTACAAACGGCGGTATTCGTACGCGTCGCATTATTGCATGCCTTGCGATTTTCTTTCAGGTACCGCGTCCTGGACGCCGGTAGATTTTCGAGTGATGGGAGCGGACGAAGGCCAGAGGCCGATCATAACGTACAAAAAGCTGACCCCAACCACCATGATCACTCTTGTTCTACGCTCAAAGACCTATATTCCTATCTCTCCATTCTCGACTGGATTCAAACTTCTGGTTTCATGTCTTAACTCGTTTGAAAGATCACAAAAATTGCACAATTAATACGGAACTTGAAGCTTGAAGAACGGGAGGGAATTGCTCTCACTGGCAGTGACCAGCTTGAAATTCTGAGAGGCAAGGACCTACAGAAGGCTAGACCGTATTTGACCAGCAGAATCAAATCTCTGTCACGTCGAAATATTCACAAAATTTGCCCAATCGTATCGACCTCGGACTGGTAACTCAGAGCTTGTGCACCTGCTTGATGGTCTGCCACTGGTGTCCTGGCCACAACGCGTTCGCACTCCCCGCTGCGTTGCTCCCCGTCCCTTCCGCCTTCCTCGCCCCGTCCCAGCCCGAGCTCCCTGGACCAGTGGCCAGGGCCTGCAGCAAGAGCGCCTTGAAGTCGGCTCCCTCTCCCGCGATGCTGTCGACGTGCTCCACCGAGATATTGGTGAACTGCGCCGCGAGGCCGTTGAAGCTGAATCGCTCGCCCTCCAGGCCGCAGTGTACGATCCTCCAGCTCAGAGGGAGGAACAGTCGTCAGGACGTGTGCTACGAAGCCTAAAAACAGGTCGTCAACAGCGATGCAATCGCCACCCCGAGTCGACAACCCACCTGAGATGTCGGGGATCGAGGTGAAAGATACCGGTATGTCCCCTTTGCCGCGGATGACTTTGAGTTTACCGTCCTCGAATAGCCACGGGATGAATTCGGTGAAGAGTCCGACCTGAATTACACCACACTCAGTGCCCGCCTGGCATGGTATCAGACATCCAGGACTCACATAGATCCTGGTTGAAGGGATACCGGCGGACTTCAAGTACGCTGGCGGAAGGTGAGGTTTATGACCGCGACGATTATCGATTCTGACCTGCGATCGTGTTCTGCCCTCCAAGGACTTCCGCCGTGTGGGCGTCGCTCGCCATTCCATACTCGGAGGGCACAAACAGCTTCACGCCTGCGAGTTTCGCGGCGTCCACCAACGGCTTCTGGGCCATAATCGCTGTTCCGGATATCGTCGAGACTACCACATCGACGTTGTGCTCCTTGAGTACCGCAGCGACCGCGGCGGCGTCGCTGAAGTCGACTTGGACGACCGGGACTCCGGATGGGATGCCAGTTTTGGTGGAGGCACCGGGCCGCGACAGCAAAATCACAGCAGCATTGTGGCTGCGAGAGCGGTGAGGATGGGGAGTCCTATGTGCCCGCCTCCGACGACCGCGAAAGACTTGTATACGGACATCTCGAGATTCAATGTGTGTTATTAGTCCAGTTACCAACCTCTATATACATTAGGCTGCGATTAATAACTGTCCGATCCTAGAATCGGAAAGCGGCGTCCCGCAGGTCTTCGTCAGCGAGGTTGCCAGAGAAGAACCTAACATGTCGCCGACATCCTACTCTCACTAGTTCTCTGGGATGGTCGCTCTCGAGAGGTACCTTCCCGGCAGAAAACCTTGAAGCCCTATCGGTGGAGACTCTACCCAGATTCAAAATTTGTTCCTTCGAAATATCAAGAAAATTTCTCCAATATCGTATCGATATCGGACTGCGAACTCGGAGCTTGTGCACCTCCTTGGTGGTCTTCCACTGGTGACCCGGCCACAAACGCGTTCGCACTCCCAGCCGCGTTGCTCCCCGTTTACCTTCGCTACCAGTTCTCCGGGATACATGCTACATAGTCGCTCTCAACAGCGGGAAACTTCATTGGTGGCGATTTTATTCTTGTCTCTGCTCCAGCAGACTCAAAATCACCATCTACCCGTAGAAATATTAACAGGGGTTTCCCATATCTCATCGACATCGGAAAATTACATCAGAGCTTGTATATCTCCTTGATAGACTGCCACTGGTGACCCGGCCACAACGCGTTCGCACTCCCCGCCGCATTGCTCCCCGTCCCTTCCGCCTTCTTCACCCCGTCCCAGCCGGTGCTTCCTGCACCAGTGGCCATGACATTCTGCAGCAGCGTCCTGGCGTCGCCAAAAACCGTCGACGTGCTCGATCGAGGTGTTGAACAGCGCTGCGAGGCCACTCAAGGTGGTTCGATCACCCTCCAGCCGCAGTATACGGTCTTCCAGCTCAAGAGGGAGGAGCGGTCGTCAGGACGTGTGCAACAAACCCTGCAAGAAAATGGTATTAGGCACAACGGCAGGTCTACAAGTCCACAACTTACCTGCAATGTCTGGAATAGAGGTCACAGATACCGGTGTGTCACCTTTACCGACGATTTTGATCTTGCTGCCCTCTGAATAGTCGACAATCCACGGGATGCTTTCGGCGAACATTCCAGTCTGGAAAAGACATCAGTGGTGGTCCGTAGTGGTAGGAAAACCACCGACGTATATCCTGGTCGAAGGGATCCCGACGGTTTTCAGCTGCACTGAGGGGGGACCCGGGGTGAGTTTTTATGATCACGACGATTATTTATGCCGAGTCACCTGCAATTTCATCTTTGTTTGCGAGGATACTCTCTGTCTCTGCAGAGCCGTCGGTTGCGAATCCGTACTCTGAAGGCACGAACAGCTTAACTCCTGCGAGTTTTCGCGGCGTCCACTAGCGGCTTCTGTGCCGCAGTCGCCGCAGCGCCTAGGGTCGCGAGCACAACATCAATCTTGTGCTCCTTGAATACTGCTGCAACCGCTGCGGCATCGCTGGTGTCGACTTCGACGACCGGAACCCCCGAGGGGCACTGTCTTGGTGGCAGAGCCTGGCCGCGACAGCAAAATCACAGAAACGCCCTTGGCTGCGAGAGCATTGAGGATGGGTAGTCCTAGTTTCCCGCCTCCGACTACAGCGAAAGACTTGTATACGGACATTTCGAATTGAGTTGTGAGATTTGATAGCGGTCTGAACGTTTCTATGTTCGAGTCCTACCTTTGTGCTGATATATGTTGGATACCCACTAGCTGACTAATTTGCTCATCTTGCTCGTATGTAATGCGGTATTCACGATTAACGGATAATCTTCCGAGGGTTTCAAGCTTCGCTTCCGGCTCTTAGCGAATCCACCAGTGTGCTGGAATACGGATGCCATTTGAAGCCACCAAAGAGAAACAGCAGGGTAGAGAGACGAGCTAGAAGCCAGATGTTGAAAGAACAGGTTGTAGTCAAAAAGCAAGAGAAACTCCTTGATCGCTGACCATGCACGATGACTCAATGCAACAACTTGACCGAGAACACTCGAATCCATCATCGACTTTGGAGCCATGGTCCCGTTTATATGGACACTCGCCCGGCACGCTCCGAGACGGAGACACCACTGGTTATTTTGTCACTGTAATTTATGCCGTCTCCATTGTCAAATCTTATTTCGTATATGCAAGCCCGGCAAGTCCGCGAATCAAGAGCTCAGATCTAGAGCAATTGGAATAAGTACATACGAGACTCGGATTGAAATACAAGAAATATATGGAAGTCAAACAGTCGTAGTAGTGCGCTCCAAAGAGTCACCCCTCCCTTCCTCTGCCCCGACGCTCTACTTGCTACTCCTCAATCATAGCCATCACCCAGTCATCTAATTCCCCCTCATCACGTACCCTACAATCCCCGCATCCACATACCCATCGTCCCCCACCTTCTGGTCCCGCTCCTCTGCATCCGCCGTGTAGAAGTGCCTCTTGCCTTCCCCGTTCGCCCCCCCCTGCCTGAGCAAGCGGAAGAACGGCACCGCGCCGCAGACACGCCGCGGGAGTACGTGCGCTGCGACGCCCAGGTCCACGTACCCCGCACCGGGGGCAGAGTCGCCCCGCACGAGGTCGCGCGCGCGGGTAAAGTAGAAGCTGTCCTGCGTCGCGGAGTTGAAGAGGTGGTACAACGGCACCGTCGCGCCGCCGGCCTGGTCCCCGAACACGCGCGCAGCGAGGCCATCGTACTCGAATCCCCCGAGGTCGACACCGACATCCGACTCTAGCTCGGGGAGCACTGACAGGAGACTGTACTGCGCGCGCTCGGTGTCGGGGTTGACGAAGCGGTGGAACTTTTTGGAAGAATGGACTGGCGGGCACTGTGTGATCTGTGGACTCGTTGCTTGTTAGTGAGGACAACGTGGTAGGGCAAGGAATGAGGTGTGTACCTTGAAGCGCATCTGCATCGCCGCATCCGTGTCTTCGAAACGCATCGCGACAACAGCAGAGATGGGGGGGAACGGCCACGAGCATGAGGAGGGCGGCGAGGATGACGGTCCAGGACGGCATCGGGGACTGTTTTTCGTTGAATGGGAGGGAAGCAAGGAGGGATCCTAAAGGAGAGCAGAACTGAGAAGGCGAAAATCCGACTCTTTGTCTTTGTAGCGATCGTCGAGACTGAGGAGAGCGAAGGAATGGATGGGAGCAAAGCGGAGTGTATTAATTTGGGTGAGGTGGGCCGGGATACAGATTGAGCCTGGACTGAGTCTCGGAGCAGGTTGGGGCCGGGGTGGAGGGTGAGACATACTAGGCACCACAGACAGCGGCTCCTGGTCCTGGGTGTGGATCAAGGACGAGGAGCGGTTATCAGTAGGGAATGGAGAGCCCGCCGAGTGACCGCCTTTGAATGGAGCAAAACAGCGCGTTTCTTGACATCGATTGGGTTCGTTCCAGAAGGTCGAGTCGGCTGGGCCAGAGACGTCTCTGGGAGAATCGCGTAGAATTGATCTCGGATAATTCTCCCGGCGTTCGGCGGCTTCGCGTAGAATTCTCTTCGGCAAATCCATCCCGCTGAATGGCGTCACTGGAGGTCACTGGCTCGTTCCTGCCCACGAAGCCCCACAAGCGGTTCGCGAATCGCGGAAGGTCGTGGACCGGAATCTGCCTCCATTGGGATACTCTAACGCTCGCAACATCCCGTAATGGTGACCCGCCAATGCTAGGCGGGTTGTCGGGAGTCGGTTGACATCCAGCGGACGGCAAAAGCAAAGCCCCTAGACCCGAGCCCGGTTTTCCTTACATCCATTAACCTGTATTTGTTGCACTGCCAATTAAACTTCTTATCAAGACGGTCTTGCGCTCCTTCCCCTCAATCTTACCGGTGATTTTACTCTGTGCCCCACCCGCCCCACCGACCATATGTGAATAATGTGATGCGCACCTCCTTGCAAGGTTAGACGAACCGTCATATCCTCACCGCAGGCTTAGACGAATCGTCATATCCCCCGGCCCTGGAGAAAGAAAATGTATAAAAGCTGGCCTGGCTCTCGAAATCTCATCATCTCATTCATCCCGTCTGCTTAATTTTTACTCTCTCGCATTGAATCACCACCTTCTCTCACTATGAATCCATCTGAACTTGCATCTGAATTGACTTTTCTACCCGCTGCCCTCGCGCTTAACCCTCGTCCCATTCCCAAAAATCGATGCGACACCTGCAACGGAGAGCTGGGCCAACTTCTGCAGGCTCTCAATGGAACCGTGCTCGAAAATTGGGCGCGGTGGTTCCAGAAGGTATGTTCTAATGCTGTCATGGAAAGGTCTATTGCTTATTCGGTCCCTTTCAGTGCAAGGGCTGTCCCGAGTTCTACTGGCACAACCCACCTACAGTGCTGGAGAAAATTCCACACAATGTACAGGTGCGGTTCGTAGTTGTCCAGTCGTGCAGACAATTCATTCCATATGTTGTACAGGTCCGGTTTACACTCATACAGTCGTCCAAGGACACTGGCACTCCTCTAATCTGCCAGGAGGACAATTGCTTGACGACAAACAACCAACGTCGCCGGGCCAACAAGGAATGCTCTCGAGTTCCGCCATGTTGTGCCAATTGTTGCAAAGCGGCTGGTGGCTGCCGTGCTCAAAGTCATCGTCTTTCCGGGAATACCAAGTTGTTACTCCGCGGGAGCTCTGGTCAGATTTTTTCTAACGTACCAACTGCCTGTCTAATATATATCCTCAGGTACTCTTACTTCGAGCTCCCAGAGCACTTTTACTTCGAGCTCCCAGAGCACTCTTGCTTCAAGCTCTGACTTGGGTGAAGAATTTAGTTTATTCTTCAGGATTTCGTTTTCATCTCCGCATAGGTCCTACTCTGACTGCAGAGCCTGTGGTTCCAAACCGCGTCTTTGCGCGTCCGCTCAACGAAAATTATGCCATCGGTTACCTCACCCGTCATTCCAACTTGTTAGAAGCCAATTCCCGACTCGAAGCTGTCGAAAAGTCCAAGCAACTGAGCGACAGTAGTGTATATATTGTTCTCTTTCATGCCGTGAGTTTATTTCCCATGGCTGAGACATTTTATATCGATTCTGTATACAGGCAAACAAGCCGTCTCAGAATTTCTTCCTTGTCAACAATGTGCCGGGTAAATTTGTCCCTGCGGACCATTCTGTGCTGGCATTTGCCGTCCAGGATGGACTAATCTCATACCTTGAGTCGCCGTCGAGCAAGATGTGGTGTGTTCGGGATGCGCGGGTGCCAATTTTGGTCTCGCGTAATGTCCGCATTCTTCTTCGCAGGTCAGACATGTCTGACCAAGACTGTTTTGGTCTTGAGCTTGAGATCCGTCGCCTGCTGATTCAACTCTCGGACGAGTCTCCTCGGGCAAAAACACGAGGCCTCCTGGCGCTTTCTGGTTCGTACATTTCTTTCTTTCAGCTCGTCCTTGCTGATAGGTTATCTCACCCCAAGCTCTGACCCTGCCCCTTCCCCTTCTCAAACGACTTACAATTCAGAGAAGTCCGAGGAGTTCTCTGTGCCCTCTCCTAGCACCGAACATATCATTGCACCGCTTCGTTTTCCCCTCACTTCAGCCAGTGACATGGAAGCCGGGTTATCGCACTTGTGCTTGTTGAGGCAGCAAGACGGCGGCCGCATGGGTCTTGAGACCGCATTTCAGCTGGCCTTTCCGAAATGCACGTATAAAAGCCAGACCGTTTACAAGCACCTCAAGATATACGATGATGCTGCTAAATTAAAAATCGTTCCAACGCCAGGCAGTAAATGGACCGAGTTCGTCAAGGCTGTCGAAGACGGGCGCAAGCTTATGAAAGGCTTGTCGTCGTCTTCATCACACTTTGTCTAAATACTCAAACTCGAACCAGAACCAGAGCAGAGATTCATTGAGATCTCCGATGGCGATGACGGCTCCGACACCGAGTACAACATCATTACCATGCAGAAAGAGGTTTTCAAGTACTCAGAGGGCCGCCTCGAGTCAGGCTCCATCGACCGGCATACACCGTTTGAACAGCTCGACGTTTTGATTTGCGATAAATTCGAACGGGGCCATAAGATGAGAGTTCATATGGTCTGTCCGATTTTGTCTCCGCTGGGCTGCGTCTCTCATTTAATTCCAGGGAACCGGGAGCAAATTCGAAGCAGTTGCTCTCAAAAAACTATCGCTCTCTGACTTCAGTCCATGGGGATCCCGTGAAATGGCGGTATGGTCAGAAGCGGCACGTCTGGCTGAGTGCCAGCTCATCTTCGAGGCTTTCAAAGCCAAGGCTAACGCTATTGATCTTGACTTGGCTGGTCCGTATCTCTTGTTCCTTATGTCAATATTTTTGGTCTCATTATCTTCCAGATGTTGACATTCTTCCGACGTCGTTGTTCTCATACGGGGACAGACTTCTGATTTCTCAGCCATGGGAATCCGGAATCCGTTTTTCTTTCAATCGCTTAGATAACCACACCAACGCCTACCATGTGTTGTCTGCATTCTCCCATTTCACTTACCAAACCAGTAATCACAGCAGCGTCTATGTGGACTTTCAAGGTACGCCCAACATGTTGGCTACAAGTTTGCATAGTTGACAAAGGACTCATGTTTGCCACAGGTTTCCGAACCATCTCTGGATATCGAGTCTTCGACTCTACCACGCACATTCGGTGAGTTTGCGATGATTCACTGTGAGGTTTGGACTCTGATATCTAGTCTCAGCAGCGGAAATGATAATGCATCCATCTATCCGGCCATTGGGAGTCGCGGATCGGATGGAGTTGACAAGTTCACCGCAACACACATCTGCAAAGATGTCTGTAAGGCGCTTGAAATGAATGCTTTCCCGCTTACTTTCCCAACTCCACCGAACACCGAATAGTTTTTACTCTTCTTCTATAGTATTTCAAATCCCTGAATGACTTATTTTTGACCCGACTTCTCTACTACTGGGTAGCACATTGTACCGGTTTTCAGTTAGCTTAACAATTGATTTGTACCGAGCTATCATTCCCCCAGTCTCAGTTCAACGTCGCTCGCGGATCTGGCCTCGCAAACAGTTACATACTTCACTTTTCGAGTGATTCACGGTTACTATTTTTGGTTCAAATCAACCATGACGCTTTGTGACTTTGATTTGGGCGGACTGTTCACAAAGCGTCGTCGGCTTCTATCTCTCACTGTCTATTTCTGAATTGTTCCCTTCCATCCTTATTATCTTACCTTATCTTATCTTGAGTTCCGTAAAAGTTCTTTCAAGTTTACGATGTGGCTTGGCTATCTAAGGCGAGCCAACCATACGAACGGATTAGAATGTATCCTAGCAAAGTCCTGAGAGTGACAAATGTTGCCCCTGGACAACCTTTGTAATGTTTTCATTGAGTTCTCGAATCGAGTAGTAAGTTGGAAAAAAATGCCGTTACAAGATATCTACTACACGTTAGGGAAGACTGCATCCAACGGGATGGTCCATGGTGCACATCCCTTGGCCTCCAACTCTGCCACAACATACCAATTCCGACGCTTGATCATCTCATCCAAGAAAAAATTGTAGCGAGTTACCTCCATATCGCGGACTATCGCGATGTAACTGCCAAACCAAACATTGGTCTGTTCGCATATAGAAGTGTTAAACCGCCACTTCCCGTCAGACGTAATCATCTCCGGAAAGGCGGCGGGATTGCAATAGCGTTGGCAGTGTAGGTCTGTGAGTTTGTGCTTGGACTTGAAATGAAAAACGTCGACCGGCTTCCCCGTGTTCTCAAAGTGAGTGTCGTTTATAGCGCGCTGGTGGGCGTTGAGTTTGCAGTTGTTATCAAAGATGAAGAACTCTGGGGTAGATTCGGGGGTAGGGAAGGTGGCCTTTGCGAACAGCTGATTTCGATGTAAGTATTGAATACTATTCAACGGAATGGGCTTACATTCACGGCAGAAACTGCCTCAGATCCGAAGAGAGTGGCCCGTGAAAGAATTACACCGCAGGGGCGCATGATAAGCTGCTCATTATGAGTCCACCGCCCACCGAAGATGGCTCTGAGTCGTCGATTACCGCCCTCCGACTTGCCATCACAGCCCTCAGCATCAAGCTCCACAGGCCCGCTGGCTCTCAGCTCGAAAATGACTTCTTCATCGTCACCCGGATTACTGACAGGCAGAGCTGCAGAATCGTCCGGGACAGCTACGCCCGCTTTTTTTAAGCGGGGAGCGCAGCTGGAACATCGCACTGCCGCGCTTGAAATAGGCTGTTTCAAGCGCGCGATGGTCGACATCGTCACAAGTTCGATGACCCAGAGCATGAAGGGATGGACAATCAACCACAGCACATTTCAAGCGCAGATGCTGATGATCCATGCAGAAATGGTGCCGCAGAGATGGCAAGGGATTCTTGCAGTCGTGGAATTTGCATGATTGATGACCGATTGTATTGCCATCGCACGCAGCTGCTTGTAGTTTCCCTATTACTGAAATCAGAATGGTGAATGAAGAACGAATAGAGTTCAACAAACTCAACCGCCCATGCTGGTCTTCCACGATGTGGAAGCAAAGATCACATGCATGTAGATAGCATTCTTGGCCCGTCCCTTCCATCACGCTGTTCCGTTCTGCCAAAGCAGGTTGGAGGCGATCGCGCTGACTCGGTTCGTTGTGCGGCAGGACGAGAATGCCAGCCTGCTCCGATTTGTCAAGAAGGAGGGAGTAAAGAAAGAACCCGTTCATGGCATCCTCCTTCCGGAGTAGCCTTGTTGTGCTCCAGCCGTCTGGTGTAAAATACGAGCTCTGGTGATAGACAGCCGAGAATGCGAGTTTATTGTTGAGGATTCGTGAATCGGGACTTGACAAGGCCTCGTTATAGATACGAGCACAGTTAGTTCCTGATAACCTGAGCCAAATAATTAGAATACCAAGCTTGAATCGGATTAACGAAGAACATACCAGCCAAATACCATGTTGTTTGCGAAAAGCTCGAGCAGCGCACTTTCTATGAAGAAGTGCTGCGCAACCTGAACGACATCGGGGATACCGCCATAGTATGTTCGTAACGAGCTCTCGTTGTGGACGTAATAATTGTGGTAGTAGCGACGATGACACACTTTCGAAACAATTAGAATTGCATGGGGGTGCAGACAAAACTTACAGCGACAGTACAGTGACGTAGTATAAACTGGTAATGCACCGTGCCTTAGCGTGAAAAGTGTCCCATTATACGTGAGGGACTCTCCCAGAGTCAGTATATTCTTGTCAGCCCGATGACCCGAGCAATCAGAGTTTTGGCATGAGCGGACGGGGGGATAGAGGTGCCGAAATGCTTCCTCATATAAGTGGATGAATCAAAAAATTGAGAGGAAAACTCACAAGTCTGATGACACAGAGCGGCATCATTGAATGCCAAAATTTCGTTGTCCGTTGGTGAAATGGAAGGTTGAGTCCAGACAAGATGACGGAAAGCCGACCAGCAAATCTCGATGAGGTGGGTATCCTTTTCACCTAGAGCAGTGGCCAGGACCCGGACAACTTGGAGTGGTAAAGAGGTAGGGCATTCCGCAGAGTTTTTCCGTCGCAAATTCGATACACTCCCTTGCAAGAGAAGCATAGCGTATAAAGAGATTCAATCCGTGGAAATCCAGCAAATCAAGCTCCGGAAAATGCTGGAGGGCTGCAGTGACCTGCTGGAGGCTCATAGGTAACTTGAGACCGGTGGGGGGAGGAGCTATGACGCGTCGAAATAAGCGCGTCGAATTGAGCCAGTTCGGGATCGGCGTATGGCTATGCTCGCCAACAGTCTCACATCAATTCTACGCGAACGTCCGTTGCCATCATCAATTCCACGCGCCAGTCAATCAATTCTACCCGGCTGTCCAATCCGTTGAAGTCTCTAGAGACGTCTCTGGAGAATTTGATCCCAACGGATTCGACGTCCTCGTTCGTTCAGCCAGTAGGCGATCGTCCCTCTCTTCTTTACCCATATCCTCATTATTGACTCCCTCGTACCTCGCATCGGCGGAGCACCAAGTTGTCAAGGAGAGAACTGGAACGAATGAAAGAAACTTGAAGGTCCCCAAACACTCGATTGAAACCGCAGTTGTCTTGGAACTTGCAAGTCATCTGGAGGCCAGGGGTGCAAAGTTCCGAAGCCACGATTGACGGGCAGCTGTTGAGCGCTGAGCTCCAGTCACTCGTTGCCGCGTTCACGCCTTTTCCGAGTCGAGGATGGAAAAGTCTTGGCTTTTCGATGAGTTGGGTGAGAGCTTGAAATGCTTCCGGATGGGGCAACGGGGCTGTTTTTCACTGAGTCCGGTTGCCCAGTATTCCAAGAGAGAAGCCATTCGTCGAATCGTACACATAGACATAGATATAGATGGTCGGAGACGTAGACATCCGAGCGATTGCAGTTGCAGGCCTTGTCATCCATGACTCGAAATGCGGTTGGACAGTTGGTTAACGAAAGGGCGGGGCGCTCCGCAGTGGTGCGCGAGTTGAAATATTGGGCGCCGACGGCGTGCGCTGTGGCCATGAGTGCCCTGAGCCAGGGCGAATACATTTGGGAAATTAAGAAGTGACATATGGCGTCTCGGCAGGTCTCGGCAGCGTCACGCCTTTTCTGTGGCGTTGCTGTGGCGTTCGAGACTCTGACAACGAATCGAGGGTAGACCCCGGGAGCGGCAATTTGGGATAGCCTGGATCCTCTCTCAGCGGTTGGGTAATGAAATGGCGGGGCGCCCATTACGGAACGCTCCCATAAATGGTGTAATTGGAATTTGGCTCCGCAAATCAGCTCCACAAAATGAGAGCTGTGTACGAGACTAGACCGAAGTGGGTCCAGGATGCGTCGACGGGTCGATGCTACAAGCGAGGTACGAGCTCAAGTACAGCCTTTTCAAAAATAGTATACGGGTTTTGATGCTGTGGTGCTCATTCATTTTTGCTGACACTTGTTTGCGACTGCATCTCCGGCCTCTTCTCGAAAACAACTCTTGGGCTCTCAAAACTTTGGCTTGCACTTCCTTGGGTCTTGCCCTCTATTTATTCAAGATAACCGCCGAAAACAAGCCAACAGTCAACGAGCAACACGTTTTTTCAGACGTGGAGCTGGGGTTAACCGAGCTTAACCGAGCTTAGCCGACGACGCGGCCGCAAGCAGCGGTAAGCACTGTACAGCACCGCTCCATCAAAACCCGTATACTATTTTTGAAACGGCTGTATGTTGAAGCGTCTGCCTAGGGGAGACTAGGTCGATGCCGTGGCCAGCTGAAACACGGATAGGTGGTGTTGACGCCATGAGCTAACCGTGCAGAATACATTTGGGAATACACAACGGCAGCACCAGTCATACAATGCCTGGCACTATAAAGTCTAACGTCGTTCATCGCTGCATTACCCATTCAAATCAGCCCTCATGTTCAAAAACCTCGTACGTTGAAACTTTGGATGCTACCTGGAGTCTCCGCTCATTCAACACCCATCCCAACAGGTCTACCCTCTCCTTGCCGCCGTCCTTGCGACCATGGCGAATGCTGAAGGGTGCTACAATGGAGGGTATGTACCCCAAGATGTGCTTTGTGCTTTGTGTTTTCAACTGATCTCTTTTTTGTTCAGCAACACAAATGCCTCGCCGTGTGACCAGAACTTCGCGGACGACTTTTGCAGCGATGTTGTTTATGGCACAGTACGCCTCTTCATGATCATCTATCTCTGCGCTGACATTCAACGTTCACAGCGTTCGGAGTGCCATGTATTGGATTCTGGAACCCACTGTGAGCTATTTCTCCGATTTTTTTGTTCTTTCTGCTTTCTTTCGCAATAAATGTAGATGCTGACTTCTTCGTTGTCGTTCTATGTAGGCGACTTCTCTGTCACTGGACCTGCCAGCAATCCCACGTACGCCGATTGCACGTACGCTATGTCTCAACTTGCGTACTTCTGCAACACCGGAGGATTGAAAACGGTGAACGGATATCAATATAAGCTCGACCCGAATGATGGTGGGAGCTGCTAAGTCCAACGGCAGTTGTTGGGCATTCCAAATCGCGATAATACAGTATGTAGATTCGGACTCGCGACTACATATCTTTGTTCAAGCCATTTCTGTAATAAATCCAATCCAAACTTGTTTGCCTCGCTTCGTTTCCATTCTCCATCCCTCTTGAAATTACCGCCAGAGAAACCCTGACTCCATGGATATATATATATCCTGGGTACTGGGAAAGCAACTTGACGGTGGTGTGGTTCTGCAATCTATATAAGAAAAAAAGTGGCACCTGTTGGACATTCACTGTGGAGATGTCAGATGTTTGCCGAGTTCGGAGTTCCCATCAGAATTGCTGTCGCGATGGTGAAGTCTTGGTTATTTCTCCACTCAAATGTCCAGACAATGTCCAGATACTGCTGACTGAGATGACCGGGCTTTACAATACTACTCGCTAGCGATGGCCAAGTTCGTCCGATTCCGGTTGACAGTCTGGCCCAATGTTGAGTTCTCTCCTTCCAGCTCCACTCCAATGTTGAAATTTTGTTTTTAAGTACAGACAGATGTAAGGTTGGAAGAACCTGAGGCCATAGGAAGAATGAAATGCACTGTAGCACCACATGCCCACGTATATATTCATTCAACAGTGAATATGGAGACAGGGGTATATGTATGTGATCTTTTCAACATGCGTGAGTACAAGGATCAAGATGGGCGAGTTTCCAGTTGGTATTTTATGCTTAACGACACAGATTGGGGAGTAGAAAGGATAGGACGAACCGTAAAGGTGACTTATAAACGAGAATAGATAAAGAGGGTGATAAATATGGGTCGCATTTTTCGTGTCCGAATTTTCAGGCAGCGCAAGCGTGTCCCCTAATACGAGGTAAGATTTATTGTTTCATTCAGAGTCTGCAGATGCGGGAATACCGTCCTGTGATATCGCGGATTCTCCTTCCGTAGAAGAAGGAGGTATAGTTACAAGGGACAAATCGTCTGGAATGCGGGTGAATCGTTGGCAACTACCAATAAATTAATTCAATATCACAAGGGAGGCTTCCACAACACACATGGAAGTGAGGGATCAGAATCTGTGTAGCGACCAAGAACTGGAGCGCCATCGGGAACAGGAACGGAAGCCAAAGACGGCTCCTCGCCGGAAGGGCGATCACCTGGCCTCTTACCCTTGAGATGAACACCGGCCAACCCGCCCTTTCGAAGGTGTTCAATTTCTTTGTTGATCTCAGCCCGACGGATGGTCCACTCGTGTCACACAGACCTCTCATTGTAGACCTCCCTGCGGAGTGCCACAACCTGCTCTTTGAGGTTGAAACGGTGACAGTCAAGTCTCATTTGCTCCTGCAGCGATTCAATTTGAAGTTCGAGATTTATCTGCTGCTCAAGGAAGGCCTTGTTATCTTCTGCACCAATATCACGCTCCAGTTTGAGTGTGTCATTAGCTGGTACGCTGGTCGTTACGCTCAGCGGCCTTACGACCTACCCAAATCCGGCATTAGGCGGCTTGGCCGCAGTCTTCTCCCGTGCCATTCCATCGGTTTGACTTGACAGCCTCCTGGTGAAGTACAGTCAGTTCTTGGGCCCTGCGGCGGTGAGTGAGACGAGGAAAAAAATCAGAAAATATGATTGACTTCAGAATTGCTGTAAGAAGCGGCATTCGGATGCCCGTCTCAGCATTGCGAGCAGCATGTGCTGATGTAGCTCGGGTAATTGGGAGTGGTATCCCAATATGTTGGGTCGATTTTGGACAAGAACCTATTGACGGACGCAAGTATCCGCAGATCTGCGAGCTTGTGTTTGTACCAATCTGAACTTCCATTAATAATCCGGCATACAAATTTAGGAACAGTCAACAGCGGCCTTACTTTGAAGCTGGGGATCGGGGAGGAGGGATAGTTCTGTATGGAGAATTGACCTTGGATGTCACCCGGACCCCTAGCCGACGGCCAAGCGGGTGTTTTGGCACCACAATGCCGGGTGGTCTCCGTGGACTTATATTGTTGGACCCGCCCTCCTCAGTATTTTCGAGGTATCACTTGCAGAACGAGGAGGTATTAGGATGAGATTTTCTGAGAAGAGGCGCAGAATGTATATACGGATACATCTTGATCGTCATCCGTGTAGAGGTCTGTAACAGAGACTATGCAGAATGCAGAGTTGACGAAGTGACAAGCTGCTTGGGGCATATAGTTTTCAATTAAAAATGCCATGTAGGACAGTGTGCAACGTTGGTGCAACGAGCTCCCGGTGGTCCCGGGAATAACATTGGTTTTTTTTTTCTCACGCGACTGTCATCAATCGTGCAAACAGCTGTAGTCACTCCGCCAAACTGATTGTTTTGGTAAGGCCAAAAATGTCCCTGATATCCTCTATTACAGCCACAGTATAACTGCTACTGGGACTTAGTCTGTGTTTTGATGGCGGGTCGCCATGGGCGGTCAAATTACAGAGATACATCAGGCACGTGATGCACAAACAAGCTCGCGACAACGGCGACGCGCCTTTCGTATACACGCGTAGATGACTGTTAGATGGCTGTTTTTACAGCTGTATTTCCTCTGGAACCTTCCTGGCATCTATTCCTTTCATTTTTATACCCCCGAGGGCTTCACTTTGGTCCGAAAAATCTTGCTTGGAGTCCTGCCCACATTCGAGCTGCACAGCTACCAAATTAATGGAGTTTGCAAGCAACAAAGCCAAAGCCTGTGTACTAGTCCGCTTGTGGTGTCACAGGTGACGAAAACAGCAATTGTCGCGGCATCCTGTTATGGCCCAGAGGAGTCGACATAGAGGGAGGGGAATATTGCGGTGTGTAATGTGTCCACATATCATTCCCTTGGGCAGGGTCCATTGCCGACGCGTCCAAAGACACGGTGTGAGCCAGGTGCATACTGGACGTGGAGGTTAGTTGATGTGTTTGGTGAAACCCCGTGATGCAGTTGTGCGATTGATGGTCTCAATTAGGACACTCCTTCCTTTTTTGCCACGGAAGGTGCCGAACCTCGACCGCCCATCTCAGCAGCGCGACCAATTTATTATTATTTTTAATCCATTCAATTTGCCCCTTGCCACGTGCATGTTGGGCATCCTTCTACACACTATGCAAAAACGTAGTCCTAGGTAAGTAGGTGGGGGGAGTGTCTGTGGAAATGTTTGTTTTTTGAAAACATGTCTGACCACCAACTTTAGGCTGAGACGAACGGTGGCGACTAAACAAGTCACACGCAGCCCTGGAAGTAAGTTAAATGGACTGGGGCGTAAAGTAGTTGGTGGTGTAGGCCTCCCAAGGGTAGGCGCTGGCAAGTAAGATATAGACAAAAAGAAGGGGGAAGCATGAGGTTATGACCAAGCCTTGGCAACATATTTGGAGACACGGCAGCAAGACCCGAGAACGAGGGCTCCGTTCTGTATAAGAAGGTCAGCATCCCTCCTGGATGAGAGGGACACTCGTAAGGATGCGGTTTCACGTGTGGGAAGGATGGCATCTGTGCACATGAATGACATCTCATTGATGCGGTCGACGACACTGGCAACCTCCAGCCATGAGTCAATGCCACGGATTACACACTCCTGGGCAGTGCTGCCAGGTGGTACTGTGTCAACTATACCGCCGTTTCAGTCTGATGTTATCAAAACCTCTGCTGGCCAACATTGATCAATGATTTGACGAAACATTTCAATGTTCTCGAACAAATGTCATGTGAATGTTTTCTTTACAACATTGGTAGTATATTCGGCAGATGTTCCCTCAATGATAGACCAACATCTAATTTACATTTTATGCTGATCTCCATTCAATGTTTGCAAAGTGTGCAGCATTCATCAAAATCTATGAGGTGAGGGAGCTCCTCAGCACCATGCAAACAACAGAAGCCAGAATTTCTCAGTACAGTACGAAGGAGAAGAAACTCTCGGTTGTGAACGTGCAATTGACTGGGTCTGTGCGCATCAGAACAAACAAGTACAATGTTGGTGCCAGCAATCTGTCTTTTTGTCCTTTTCCCCACTCACCGCTGCGTCGAATTGAACTCGCTCGTCAATATGCCACCCACCTGGACTGCTCCCATCTCATCTGAAGCTTCAATCAGCAATCTTTCAAGATGGCAATTCTGGTTCTCGCTCTCCAAGCGCTCACGGTGAACCACCTCCTCCAACCCATCTCTCACAATCCGCGCCAAGCTCAAACCATGTCACTTATCCAATTCAAAAGCTCGTCAGCCTCAAGTAACACAAATTGGCTCAATTCAATGTCAAGTCTCGCTCACAACCCCATGTCGCTGGACCATTGATTGCGCTGCAAGTCGTGGCTAACAAATCTGATTTATGCCAATCCCAAGTGGGGTTTTGGAGCGGAGCTGAAAGATGAGAAGCATGCGACGGATTCCCTTGCAAGCGTGGTTTCAATGGTGTTGGCGGGCAAGCGTAATATGGTCAAGAACACGGTGAGTATCTGAACCTCCATTCACTGCTGACTACAAGCTAACGGTGCACAATCAGATCCTCAGTTCGCTTGGTTCGGATCCAGAGGAGGGCACCACCACTGCTCTGCATCCTGGTGCAACGGATGAGAACCTTATGTCAGTGCGTGCAAAGCACCCAGATCCCGTGATGCAGTCCAGGTGTGTTTGCCTCCAGCACGGACAATTTTCTGTACTAATCTTCCACCATTTCTAGATTTATCAAGACGTACATACTGGATCTCGACTTCCAGATGTACAGTGCTGTCAATCTCACCTCATTCGCAACCCTGTTCGTCCCAATCGCCGGCCCATCGACCACACCGCAGGTTGCCGCCGTAGCTACTGCATCTAGCGATGACAGCAACAGTTGATTTCGAGGTTTGGCAACCACCGCTGCCCTCCAATCGTGCCAGGATGCGAATTACATAGTTTAGTAGATGACCCTTATACATCCAGCTTGTCACCCGTGTATTCTTTTTATATAATACCAACTGAATTTTGTGCTATTAAATGGTGAAAAAGTAGTCATACAATGGCCTCCAAAACATCTAACTGAAGGTCTAGGAAAGGTTCTCGAAAAATGTTTCTTCAATGGGACGTTGCACAAGCCTTGTGGGATATGATTATCTTTGTTTCAAAATTGTTTGGCCAAGCATTCTGTGATGATTAGACAACTGTTCCACAACATTGTGGCGGAAACATCCCCGAAAGATTTTTTACAAACGGGGGTGTAATACAGGAACATTGTGTATGACAATATTGTACCAGGAGTTGCCTTGGTCAACTCAAGGGGAGCTGTGTTCTGGGAGGTGGAGGAGCGGGCAAACAAAATTCCAAATGGCAGGAGCTTCACCGCCTCCTCCATGGTGAAACTCTCATTGTGGAGAAAAGCGATGGTGAGATTCCCCCTCGGTGTCCAACAGACACCTGCGAGCTGCAAATCACCAATGATGGACTTTGTCCTGAGACCAGAGAAGATTATAAAGGGAGGTGGTCGAGCAGAGATAGCGTGGGGGAGGCAATTGATGTGGAAAACGAGGTCTGGGTTCGAGACGTGAGCCTTTGAACACCCCGATGGAGGTGGAGTATGTCCCTGCGTGCCATTGGTTGTCGAGGTGAGAGCCTTCAGACGCTCGGATGGAGGCGGAGTATGTGTTGGTGTGTACATGTCATTGGTTGTCACTGGATCAGTGGCAGTGGCTGCAACAGCCTCTGCGTACGTGGCAATCACTGGTGCTGGGGACAGCATCGGTGTCGGGGTGAGGTCCAAAAGATCAGGTGTAGGGCAGGGAGATCCATGAGTGTGCCGGCAGAGAGCCTGCAACACTTCTGTCGTGTGGCCAGTGAATACCGGTAGGGGCGGTGGTAGGGGCTGAATCCTAGATGAGTGTCAACATAGCAAGAGCGGAGTCCAGCAATGATTCGAGGCGAAGGTAATGGGCTGTGAGGGAATCAGAGTGCAGCAGTGAGTCCCCTGCATATGAATGGGGAGACAGGTGGTTCGGTAGTATGGTGCTGTGGACCACCGGTTTTTGGTCGTGGTGGTTACTGCATGAGAACATCCTCTCAACCTCTCAACCGCTCCACTTGACTTGGCCGAAAGCTGACAAAAATACCGGTGGTCTGAGGGTATCTGTGTTCCCGAGCTCGGACTCGGAGTACAGAAAGTGAGAGAGGTTTCCAGAACGGAGTAAGCCGGAATGACTCGCGACCGAAATCAGACCCTATTTAAAAACTTTTCCCACTTACTCCTAAAAGGAAAGTTTGTCTTTGGGTCTGACTACGGGAGGCTAACTGGGACTGGAGGTTTCAGTTGCAATTTTGTGCCAACTGAAACCGGAAGTATTAGTCGCTCTCCTGATACCTTCCATATCAGAGTGACTGATACGGCTGTTGATATTGCCGGATCATCCGGGCCGATGCGGGCCGCCCTGGACCGCCGACTGATACGCTCTCGGATACCTTTGGTATCAGCCCCGAAAATACCGGGTTTGATACTCATCATCTCAGTGAGCTAAAAACTAACCCTGAAATGTCTAGTTTACGCAGTGCTTATTCTGTTGCTGGAATTTAAGATCTCAGGAACATTTCCAGCAACTCCGAAACAACAAAATTTCCAGAGTGAGTTCACCCTTACAAATTGACCAAGTGTTAAAATTCATCTCTTAAATCCATTGAACATAACTCCCCATATCTACGTCATTCGTGCGCTCAGAAGCCCGCAGAGCCAACAGGCTATATGAAACATTCCACGCTCTTGGTGCCGTTGAAGTCGAAGATGTTACCAGACCCGGGTAGGTCCCCAACACCGCTGTCGGTGACGCTGCAATCCGTTGACCTGCAATATCCCTGATTAACACGACCTGTTCTAGCTCTCGTGGGAGGCGGCATGGCATACCCGTAAGTAAGACACTCGGCCCCGTTGTTCGGCAGGATGAGCGATTTGATGTTGGAAACCGCTATACACTCCCCGCCCGGGCCAATGGGGATGGGGAAGCAGACCCCTTGCCCATTAAAGTCAGAGCAGGCCTGGGGTTCGTCGGTGGTTTGTCTTGGAATCTGGATAGATATGCCGCGGTGTTGAGGATCAGAGTTGGATACAAAGAATAAGTGACGAACAACGGGCGCGCTGTGAACAGCGATTCCGGAGATGGAGAGGATGAGGGTGAGTGCGATCGACGCAGAGAAGAACATGGCCAAAAAAAAAGAAGGGGGATAATGAAAAGATTGTTGAAAAAGGGGGTGGAGAAAGAATAGATTCTCCAGAAGCCCTGCCCTGGCTTTATAGACACGCAAGCCACCTAATTCATTCGTCGTCGTTTCGACGGTAGCACGACGGGCAAATCCCGTATTGAAACACTACGTAGCTTAGGGGTGTTCGCCGCGCTCGTCACGGGCACTGCCGTCGCTTCGTCTAGTACGACGGGGAAATCCCGTCCCGCGAAGGGACGGCAACAGGACGGGATTCCCCCGTCGTACTATGTCATTCTGCCCCGCAAGAGTATGCTAATGCGCAGTATGTAAAAAAAAGATCGCCAGACAACGTAGTGTTTCTTGAGTGTTTCATAGGTAGAGCATCCCTTCTTCTTGACCCTCAACTTTTTTGGCAACGTTTGATAAAGCACAGAGTATAAAAGCCCTCGTAGAGTGGTCGAGCCGAAAATGCGAAAAATTGCGCAAATCGTGAAAAACTGGGACTCACTCGCGGAATCGGTTGGTGTCTCCGCTCCACCCCAGCGACGATCCAACGGTCGCATCACGTTGTCCTGGCCGTCGAGTCAAAACCCTTCACGAGCATATCGCGAATTGTTGCATGCGTCCACGGAATCGTGTGACCATTGCCTTCTACGTCACCAACCCACTGCTACTAATGACGGAACCGTCGCAGCGGGCCACTGGACCTGCGAACCGTACCAAGAATTGGGCAAAACAGGGGATTTGTGGCGAGTTTACCGCCGTTGGTAACGGAATTTTTTCGTCCGCGCACGGACCACTAACAGTACTCGGATCTTCCGGGTATCCACCCGAATCTTCTACGTCGCCACCACTGACCGTGTCCTCGCCATTTTCATGCTTCCTTGTGTGTTGCTCGCAACGCTGTGGCTAGTATCTAGAATACGCAGCAAGTGTTTGCACTGTACAAAAGTCCTGAGGCCCAGCCATGTATGAGGTTGTCGGTCGTTTTTTTTGTCCATTCTTCTAAGAAGACAACAAAGCAGGAACAAATCCAACTTACGATCAACGCGTTGGACCTTCGCAACTTAAAGACGTATCTCTTAAGAGAGACCAAGGGTCGATCTCGTCGAATATATTTCGGACGGGAGCTGCGGTCAAAAGCTCGGTGGTGGATGTCTCACATATGGCATGTATGAACTTGATATGTTCACGGAGGAAGCTCGTTCGAATCGGGTCTGAGCCATAGCCATATTATCGAGTAATTTTTTTGTCCTCTTTTGCACCTATATCACAGCCATGATACACAAGAACGGCTCGGTGGTTGGTCCACACCTGCATAGGGCCTTCCCGATTTCCGGCGTCCGCAGACGTCACCTGTTTGATTCGGATGCGAGCCATGGCCATATTTCGGGTGGATGAGGTTTTTTTCCCACTGTTTCACTTTTTACTAGGAGGGATTCGGAAGGATTCGGATAATCGCGAGTAAATAGGGGCGGCCAAAGCGAGATATTGTGATGTGACGTATCCGTGTTTAGAGCATAAAATTCAGGTTCGAGGCTGCAAGTGCGCTCCGACTCACAGGCATCAACCGCCCTCGTGTCGGTTTCCCAAAGAAGTGTAGTACTCAGTAACTCGTCGTAGCCGACTCGCACGTCGTCGTAAAACACTGAATCATGTTTCTGTGTTACTTTTTGTTACCGTATGAAGCGCATCCGCATCGCCGCATCCGTATCTTCGAAATGGACCGCGGCAGCAGCGGAGATGGGGGGAACGGCCAAGAGCATGAGGAGAGCGGCGAGGATGTCAGTCCAGGACGGCATCGGGAACCGGTTGTCCTGGGTTTGGGGGTTTGTTGGATGGGAGAGAGGCGAGGAGAGACCCTACAAGTAGAGCAGGGAAACTGAGAAGGTGAAAATCCGACTCGTTGCCTTTGTAGCGATCGTCGAGACTGAGGAGAGCGAAGGAATGGATGGGAGCAAAGTGGAGTGTATTGATTTGGGTGGGGTGGGTCGGGATACAGATTGAGCCTGGACTGAGACTCGGAGCAGGTTGGGGCCGGCGTGGAGGATGAGACATACCAGGCACCACAGACAACGGCCCCTGGTCCTGGATGTGAATCAAGGACGAGGAGCGGTTATCAGTCGGGAATGGAGGGCTCGGCCGAGTGGCTCCCTTTGAATGGAGCGAAACGACGCGTTTCTTGACATCGATTGGGTTCGTTCATGGCCAGTGGGCGATCTTCCTCTCTTCTTTACCCATATCCTCATTATTGACTCTCTCGTACTTTCGCATCGGCGGAGCACCAAGTTGTCAAGGAGAGAACTGGAATGTATGAAAGAAACTCGAAAGGTCCCCGAACACTCGATTGAAACCGCAGTTGTCTTGGAACTCGCAAGTCATCTGGGGGCCAGGGGCGCAAAGTTCCGAAGCCACGATTGACGGACAATTGTTGAGCTCCAGTGACTCTTTGCCGCGTTCATGTCTTCTACGAGTCGAGGATGGAAAAGTCTTGGCTTTTCGACTAGTTGGACCAGAGTTTGAAATGCTTCCGGGCGGGACAACGGGGCTATTTTTCGGTTGCCTAGTATTCCAAGAGCTCCAAGAGAGAAGTCATTCGTCGAATCATACACATAGACATAGATATAGACGGTCGGAGATGCAGACATCCGAGCGATTGCAGTTGCAGGCCTTGTCATCCATGACTCGAAATGCGGTTGGACAGTTGGTTAACGAAAGGGCGGGGCGCTCCGCAATGATGCGCGAGTTGAAACATTGCGTGCTGACGGCGTGCGCTGTGGGTGCCCTGAGCCAACGCTGGGCGAATTTGGGGCGAATACAAATATTTGAGAAGTTGAGAAGTGACACTTGAGTGACACATCCACCGGAGACATGCGAGCGATTTCAGTTGCAATCTTTTTGTTCGCTTGTTACCAGCGGACGAACGATACTTAGAGGCTCTAACAGAGCGCTGGCGCGCAAAACGCGTGGAACTGTGAAGGGAGAAGAACTGTTTGTTCCCGCTTGGCTGGAGCATAGGCTAGGCCGGCGTCTTGCCGGCGTCTCGGCAAGGCTCGGCAGCGTAGATTACTGACTGACACACCGTTTCTGTACGCGACACTCGACCGATTCAAGCTAACCCAATGATGGCCACTCCCCATTGCAATCACTTCTCCCACTTGGGCATGGGTTAGTTTACGAAATGGCGGGGCGCTCCGTGAAGGAGTTGATGCTGCGGCGAACTCAGTGAGATAACCGTACAGGCGCCTGAGAGCTAGCCGTGTGGGTGCCTGAGCTAGCCGTGCAGGTGCCTGAGCTAGCCTGAGCTAGCCATACAGGCGCCCGAGCTAACCAAGCGAATCATTTGGGAATACACGACGGCAGCACCAATCATACAAAGCCTGGCACTATAAAGTCCAACGTCGTTCATCGCTGCATTACCCATTCAAATCAGCCCTCATGTTCAAAAACCTGGTACGTTGAAACTTTGGATGCTGCCTGTCTCCGCTCATTCAACACCCATCCCAACAGGTCTACCCTCTCCTTGCCGCCATCCTTGCGACCATGGCGAATGCTGAAGGGTGCTACAATGGAGGGTAGGTACCTCAAGATGTGCTTTGTGTTTTGTGTTTTCAACTTGTCGTCTTTTTTTTTGTTCAGCAACAAAAATGCCTCGCCGTGTGACCAGTGGTTCGGGGAAGACTTTTGCAGTGATGTTCCTTATGGCACTGTACGTCTATTCATGATCATCTATCTCTGCGCTGACGTTCAACGTTTGCAGCGTTCGGAGTGCCATGTATTGGATTCCGGAACCCACTGTGAGTTATTTCTTCGAATTTTGGTCCTTTCTGCGTTCTTTCGCAATAAATGTAGATGCTGACTTCCTCGTTATCGTTCTAGGCGAGTTTGCTGTCACTGGACCTACCGGTCGCAATCCTTTGTACAGCGATTGCGTATACGCCATGTCTCAACTGGCCTACTTCTGCGACACGGGAGGGTTGAAAACATGGCAAGGATACCAATATAAGCTCGACCCGAACGATGGTGGGAGCTGCTAAGTCCAACGGCAGTTGTTGGGCATTCCAAATTGCGATAATACAGTATGTAGATTCGGACTCGCGACTACATATCTTTGTTCGGTCCGTTTCTGTATACATCGAATTCGAATTGACCACGTCGTTTACCTCGCTTCGTTTCCACTTTCCATCCTTACTTGACTCCATGGCCAGCGGATGGTCCGCATCTGCAATATTTAGAATACGCAACAAGTCTGCAGAAGTCCCGAGGCCCAGCCATGTATGAGGTTGTCGGCCGTTTTTTTCCGTTCGTCTGAGAAGGCAGTAGAGCAGAAACATTCCTAGTTTCCCCTGGGCAGACACTTTAACAATTTTGAGCTCGCATCTCGCTTGTTGAAAAACATTATAACTTATAATAAACGCGTCGGAGCTTCGGACCTTGAAGATGTCAAACGATTGATTCCCTTCGGCCTTTGAGAAGCAGAGAGATCATCATCGCACCAAGTATCTCACCTCTGCATGTAATAAAGTACGGTCGATCATCGAATATGATTTGGACAAGAACTGCAGTAGAAAGGCTCGTGGTGGATGGTCCACGTCTGTAACATGTGCACGAAGATATCCTGATCATGACATGTTTGAACAGAAGAAGCTCGTTCGAATCGGGCCCGAGCTCTTCAATGTCTGTCTGGAAGAGATATTTTTTCCTCTTTTTTCCGCACGACTTCGCCTCCTTGGACTGGCAGGCTCAAATTTCAACCCATTCCAACTCTTAATGGCCTATTTCTCTCTATCTCCAAATGAATCGAAGGGAATCGAAGTTCACTTCAACCAGGCATTCGGTGATGCCTCCTCAACCCACCAAAAAATCTCCCTATAAGCTGTATGTGTCGTTCATTTGGGTACCCAAATGAACCATATAAGTTAAACATACCAAAGCATTCGAGCGTGGATAGAAGAATGATAGATTGGCGACGGAATACGAGAACGAATTATAAAATAGCCGGGATGATTGAGAGACCGTCGAGGAAAGAGTAGAGATAATATGGGATTCGGGTCAGACGAGAGATAAAAAACGGAGATGTTGAGAACAAGTTTGAGCTGTTGCATGCCAGGAAGGAAATAGCCCAGACCAAGCCAACCCAAAGCCAAACACTTTGGACTGGCCTGGGATTTCAGCAATCCAAAGCCACTCCAAGCCGGGCCAAAGCCATGGCTCTCAGGCCAAGCCAAGGCCAGAACATCACCACCCCGGATTCCATTTTTTGCCCCAATGCGCCGTGCATGGACAACCTAGACGACGTTTCCGCGTGCGCGGGCACTCTATTTATGTGTCACCCCCGAAATCGCACACACCAGGCGCACCCAGCTCGGGCGGCCGTGATTCTTTCACTCTCCGCACACGACGGCGCTGGCCCATCCAAGCTGGGCACGGAATCCGATGCATACAATTACACCGGTGATATAATAGGCCGCGCTGATGTGGACGTCCGCCGCGGCCCGTAACACGAGGAGGAAATAAGAGGTTGGCGACGTGCCATAATAAAAGACCCAATACCGCGGTTCGTTAATTCAAGAGAGAACATGAGGGAGGGGTATTCAGAGACTGTTATTGATGCATTCGAAGCGTTACAGCTTGCTGGAACCTCCAAGTCCAAGACCTAGAGAGCTCGAGCTACCCAGAGAAAGTCGCCGTGCCGGTGCAGTAGCCAGGAATATTGTCAGGATTGACGGGCACAAGAGATCGTCAGAGCGGTGGGGTTGCTGGACAGATTATATGAGCCGGATGGTGACAAGGGGACCAGCGAAGTCGAGGACGGTGGAGGCGAGGCTCGCTGACGAACTTGAAGCATCTCGCCCAAAAGAGGGAATTGATCAAGAATTGATCTGTCGACAGCAAGCCTAGCCGGGCAGTGCACTTCCGGAAGTTCCTCCACTGCGACCAACATGGTCGACGCGCAGCCGGAGCCAGCGTTCCACCTTCACTTGGCACCCGAGCTGGATGGCTTGTACCTAGACGTCCCTGTCGATGCTGTCGCTTCTCTCTGCCTTCATCCCATAAAATACCTGCGATTCTTGGCCTATTGCATCTTGGGAGTCGATGGAACCATCGCCACGGAGGATTTTGAAGGCGAGGTACTCCCCGACGAGGACCATCTTGGAGAAGGTGTCTACTACTTTGTTCGTAAGGGCGAAGGAGGTCAAGCACCCCCAGTGGTTCACATTTCACGGTGCTGACTTGACCTAGATGTGCTTGAGCACGCCGTAGACCCGGAAGCGTTGACATACAGCCATGTTTCCGAAACTACTAATATTCGTGATAATTTCCGGACTCTGGTGGCAGAACGAGATGTGGTCTGCATTTTCACGAACATGCACGAAGAATCTTGCCAAGGAATCCATATTGTCCCTTTCAACAAAGGCGATGCGGTGTGTCCTGGCCAAATTTGAAATGCAATGCTGACCGGCTAAACGTACTCCTTACGCAGTGGATGAAGCACATTGTCGAGAATAGGATTCCGGAGGAGAAGGAGGACATTTCTAATCTCACGACCATCAACGAAATCCGAAACGGCATGCTTGTCTCGAATGACCTACACCCATTGATCGATAAAAGGAAACTAGTCGTTTTAAAGGTGTTTCCTCTCTCGCGAGATTCCTTAATTTCGTCTTATTCAATCAGACCCCGAACCGCGTCCTCGCCTGTAACGATATCCCTCCCCGCAGCAACAATAACACTGATCTCCTTAGAGACGTCAATTATTCGACAAATCCACGTTACACGTTACAATGGCTTATGGGTACCGAGCACCAGAAACGTGATTTCCCAAACAACAAGGACGCCGCGTTCAAGAAACACTCAAAAAAGCCAAAACCCTCACCTCTATTGCTCAACTACAACTATGGTGTTGCTGCCCTCAAGTGGTGGGGTAAGGGCCCGGAGTACCTCCTCACGGCTCGGAAGCGCCCCGCTCCTCCAATCGCTGCCCCGCTGGGATCGCTCCGGAGCAAGGACAATCGCTCGCGCAAACTTGCGGGGCTCCAAGGTGGTTCAGGCAGCAACGGCGAGGTAGAGGACATCGACGAACACCGCCAATCCGAAGCCGAGCGCCTCGTGCTGACCCTCTACGCTAATATTCCTGCCGCACGAGGTCGACGCGCGAAACAGCAGGCGGAACGTAAAGATCGGATGGCGGAATGGCAGAACGGGGTCCGCATGGCGTTGGACGTGAATTAGCCTGTTTTGTATCAAATTGCTTGAACGTGTATCCAATATCAATCAGAATTTGTATGTTTAAAGGGATCATATTTCTCTGTACTGAAATGCAGGATACATACCCTTGAATGATTTTCTCAAGTAGAAAAAAAAAGCCTTCCATGTTCATGATTGGCTGCCCGAATCGAACGAGCAACTGATTCAGATTTCCAAATCTTGGCATGTCGCGCGCACTTTTTAAATCAAACTCTGCGTGGTGAACAATGAGAGCACGTTGAACTATCAGGACAACTCTCTCAGACATTTGTTTGCGTATTAATTGCCAGAGATGTCGAAAAGGGGAGGAATGAAGTGGGAAATTGCGGCTCATAAAAGGCTTCGGTTTTATCAATCGATCGTGTGAAGGCCTGCAAGCCTTGGCCGAGTCTTCACTTTCCATCTTCACACTGTAATTCTCGTTCATTCAAGGGACTAGGCCACGATGATAACTAATGCACAAGAATTACCATACTTGCACAGACGAAATAAACGTAACAATGAGTAAAAGGATGGGAAAGTAACAAATGTTATTGAGGGAGGCGTCGAGTATATATAATCCGAGTTTCCGCTGGTGCAGAATCTCTCGATGCAGGGCATGGTGGGCGACGGGGCAGAGGCGGTGATGCTGCACGTACTCCGCTTATGCTTACGTCGAACACGCAGGCGCTCTGCACGTCCCACGTGCTGCCCACCCGCAGCCGCGTTTTCGCGCCGAGTACAGTGGGAGGGGACGAGAGCGGCGTAGGCGATGATGGAGAGACCAGGGTCGAAGTGCGTAAGGGGACGCTGGTGTGCGATAGGCACAGCGGTCGAGCGGGTGGGCGTAAATGCGGTGACGATGGTGGAGACAAGGGGTAGAGCAAGCGAGGCGGCGCCGGGGATGGAGAGCGGCCGGTGCACATGCTGGGCATACGGGTGATGCGGCGCAACGGGGTTGTGTCACGAATGGGCCAGGACGAAGGCTGGGCACGAGCGGCGCCGGGGATGATGAGCGCCAGGTACGCGTGCCGCGCATGCGGGTGATGCTGAGTAATGGGATCGTGTCGGGAAGCCCGAGCGCGACACAGCAGAAGTGGGCGGTGAGACGCGCAGTCGGGGATGCGCTGGGCACGCATCGCTACGGCACTTCGACCAGGGGGTAGAGCGGCGCTAAGCAAAGTCGTGGCGCGCGGGGTCAGTTTTGGCGATGCAGAATGATCGCCGCAGCCGATGGGCATGCCGGCGATGGTGCACCTCGCATTGGGAGATATGCTGCAGCCGATAGTCATGGACGCGCTGGGGAAAGAACGGTGTGGGTGGTGCTGCACGTCGCACGAAGGAGAGCGGCAGCGCAGTGTCGAGGGTGTGTGGGCGGATTCTGCAGAGGACGGTGGGACTGCGCAGGTAGGCCACGGAGGCAACGTGGCTAGAGGGGAACGCTCGCCGCTGGCGCTGGGTATGACACTGGGGGTGCGCATCGTCATTTGCGGTGCACGTAGGCGGCGTCTGGGGGCAGGTGCGCCAGCATCGCATCTGTCGAGCGTGTGGGTGTGGCGCAGCGTCGGCGACGATATAGGGCGATTGGGGTAACGCCGCAGGCGCACAGTGCATCTGGCACGGTGTTCTGATGCTGGAGACGGTAGCCGGTGCTGCTGATAGTCACGACACGAAGTGTAGGCTGCGCTGCAGCGGGGCCGGGACGGACGGCGCGAAGGAGACGACGCAACAGGAACGTGGCAGTCGTACGCGGGGTAGGATGGCTGGAGATCGTGGCCAGTGATGAATGGTACTCTTCTTGCTGCTTAAGATACCCGCGGACGAGCGTGCTAACAGGATGCCTAGTGAAGATGTCAGTACATGCACAGAAAGGGTAACCAAGGGATTCGTGAGCGAGAGAACGACGATAGAGAATATGAAGTGAGGGGAAAGGCAGCGGGAAGAAGCGCACCACAATTGCGCAAAGCCGACAACGACAGCCCTAATCCAATGCAGAAGGTGAAGACGAGGGGCGTCATCCACGCAAGCCCGTTGGTGGCCGCGGTTCTGTAGGGGAATTTGTTGCGCCTACGCACATGTCAGCGGGCGTCTTCTTCATTTCACGTCGGGAACGGCTGGAGATGGGACTGGGCGGTGGGTTCAGTATACATTGTTCTTGAGGTTAGATGGAACTCGCACCTAGATAATGGAAGCATCTGCCGGCCGCCGTAGTAAAACGGCACTCGAGACCGTGGACGAGACGGTGGAAGTCGTCTTGCAGTATGGTGGTCAAGATCCCGGTAGTGATAGGGAATACATTAGAAGAAGGGGTAGCAAACACGGAGAGAGGCGTCTCTGGCGCTGAGCATCGACGAGAACGGCGGCCGCGACGAGCCGCGACGCGAGGAATCGAAAGCCTCGGAAGGAGCAAGCACGTGCGCACTTACGACACCGTCATGATGGCTGTGTTTACCACGTCATCTCCCCCCTCTACCACAGCAATACGTCGTCCTGATCCTCTTCCTCGGTCAGTCCTGCTCTTGCAGCGACTTTAGTATTGATTGATATGCCTCTGCCTAGATCCACACTCTTAATCTCCCATAATCTACATCACCATGCTTGGCCCAGATGGCAATCCTCAATCAGTTAGTAACAACATCTCTGGTAAGAGGGAAGTTTGTTGGGATGTCCAAATGATTATTTATTTCACCCAGGAGGTGTAGGAGGTCTTGGTGGTGAGGGCCATGGACAGGGGACAGGTGGCCATGGTGGAGTTGGCCAGGGTCCTGCTGTCTATCAACAGTACAATATATACCAGCCCGAACACGTCACTGTGAACAATTCCAATGCCAGGTTGGCTGCAATACAAGCATCTCAGATTGTCAACCATTGTCCTCCTCCATCAAGAATGTTTTGTGGCAGACGGGATATCTTGAACAAAATGCATCATTTTTTCGCATCCAATGCGGGAATCCAAAACATTTATGTGCTGCATGGACTTGGAGGTATTGGAAAGACACAGATTGGTCTGAAATTTATACAGGAGTCATCATCTCGGTGAGCTTGATCATCTAACTAGGATTTTTTTTTGATCCAGTTTTATGTTCCAGCTTCTCCAACATCTTTTTTATTGACACCACCACCATTGCAACAATTGAAATAGGTCTCAAGAACATAGCTGTTGTGAAAGATTCTGGGAATTCCCCACAAGATGGCTTGCTGTGGCTGACCAGCAATGTTGAAGAATGGCTGCTTTTCTTCGACAATGCAGATGATCCAAGTATCAATCTGAATATTTATTTCCCTCTATGCAATCATGGAAATATCATTATCACCTCTCGAAATCCTGGAGTGCGTGTTTATGCAGGGTCACTTTCTCTTGTGTCAGATATGGAAGAAGAAGATGCAGTGGCATTGTTACTCAAAAGCGCTGTACAAGAGGCCACAACTCATACTAAACAAATTGCAATAGAAATTGTACAGGTCAGACTACTGAGCCTGACAATACATTCAATTTTAATGGTAATTCTTTAGGCATTGCACTATCTACCTCTTGCAATTGTTCAGGCTGGTGCATTCATATCAAAATCTCAAGATCTTAGCAACTATTTGGCTCTTTATACCAAGAACCAAGCACAGCTACTCAGTGAAAAGCCGGCTCAGACTCATGACCAATATGCCTGGACAGTTTACACAACATGGCAAATGAGCTTTGACCAGCTTAAGCCAGTAGCTGCTATGTTCTTGCAGCTGTGTTCATTCCTCCATTATAATGGAATCTCAGAGCAATCTTCAGCTATGCAATCAAGTACACATTTCCACCCAATGGTCCATCCAAAGAGGAATTATGGGAGCCTCTGGAATTCCTCTCACATTTTTTGGGGCCAACTGGTGAATGGGACTCTTTACAGTTTTCCTATATGACCAATGAGGTCCAGGCATATTCATTGATGAGCCTTGATGCAGAGAAGAAACTCTTTTCTATTCATCCGTTGGTACATGCTTGGAGTCAAACAACAGTCTGCAATCCAGAGAGATATATGTTCACTATGGGATCTATACTTGGCATGGCTCTTTCAGAATGCACAGAGCATGAGAGTCAATTGGGAAGTCTGACAATATGTCCACATGTGGAATTGGCTGTACAGAGGGATGCAGAAGTAGCTCTGATTTTCAAGGAGCTATATGGATTGATATTTTGGGAAGCGGGAAAATACAAACAATATGAGAAGCTGCTGGAAAAAGTGCTAGAGCAACAGAAACAACTTCTGAGTGACAATCATCCAGACACCCTGCGTACCATGGGTAATCTGGCCATCACATACTCAGCCTTGGGAGAGCATCAAAAGGCCAAAGAACTCAAGAGTATTGTGCTGGGGAAACAGAAACAGCTTCTAGGTGACAATCATCCAGACACACTGCATACCATGGGTGATCTGGCCATCACATACTCAGACCTAGGAGAGCACCAATGGGCCAAAAAACTCAAAGGTATAGTGCTAGAGACACAGAAACAGTTTCTGGGTGACAATCATCCAGACACCCTGCATACCATGAGTGATCTGGCCAACATATACACAGGCCTGGGAGAGTATCAACAGGCCAAAGAACTTAATGATGTTGTGCTGGAGAAACAGAAACAGCGTCTAGGTGACAATCATCCAGACACCCTGCATACCATGGGTGATCTGGCCAACAGATACTCAGACTTGGGAGAGTATCAAAAGGCCAAAGAACTCAAGGGTATTGTGCTGGAGAAACAGAAACAGCTTCTGGGTGACAATCATCCACACACCCTGTATACCATGGGTAATCTGGCCAGCACATACTCAGACCTAGGAGAGCATCAAAAGGCCAAAGAGCTTAAGGGTATTGTGCTAGAGAAACAGAAACAGCTTCTGGGTGATGATCATCCAGACACCCTGTATACCATGGGTAATCTGGCCAACACATACTCAGCCCTAGGAGAGTATCAAAAGGCCAAAGACCTCAAGGGTATTGTGCTGGAGAAACGGAAACAGCTTCTGGGTGACAACCATCCACACACCCTGTATACCATGGGTAATCTGGCCAGCACATACTCAGACCTAGGAGAGCATCAAAGGCCAAAGAACTCAAGGGTATTGTGCTGGAGAAACAGAAACAGCTTCTGGGTGACAACCATCCACACACCCTGCATACCATGGGTGATCTGGCCAACATATATTCAGATCTAGGAGAGCATCAAAAGGCCAAGGGACTCAAGGGTATTGTGCTGGAGAAACAGAAACAGCTTCTGGGTGACAACCATCCACACACCCTGCGTACCATGGGTGATCTGGCCAACACATACTCAGACCTAGGAGAGCATCAAAAGGCCAAAGAACTCAAGGGGATTGTGCTGGAGAAACAGAAACAGCTTCTGGGTGACAATCATCCACACACCCTGCGTACCATGGGTGATCTAGCCAACACATACTTAGCCTTGGAAGAACATCAAAAGGCCAAAGAGCAGCTTCTAGTTGACAATCATCCATTGACCCTACACACTATGGGTGATCAGGCTACTATACAGAGCCAAGGAGATTTACCAGACTCCAACAATCCACTTTCACCCAAAGGCATTTTACTGCCTGATCAACCATTTATATTGGGACTCATAGCTAGGATGCCAGATATTATTGTGGATAGGACTGAGTCTGAAGTCGATTAAATCCAGCATATTCCAGATGTGTTATATCCGTGTCTGAGATGAACCAGAAGGTTGGAGCCAAAGGTCAGATGGATGGAAGGTCAGAGCCAAAGGTTGGATAGATAGAAGGTCAGAACCGAAGGTTGGATAGATGGAATGTCAGAGCTGAAGGTTGGATGGATGGAAGGTCAGATGGATGGAAGGTATCAAGTACCGGTCTCCGACTGGGATCTGAGGGAGTTCCAAGATACATCTGAAAGGACGAAGTGTGTATAAGCAAGATGGAATGACTAGGATGAGGAGTGAGAGGTCAGATCCAAATGGAATTCCGAACCTGTATGCTGGAAGGGTTGGAAGGGGCTTGGCTTCAGCTTGTGTGCTGCGCCCTTCTCTACGCCCAGTGCCCGATTTCAGAGAGAGTTGGAGTTGAATGGAAGTCCGAGAGGAAGAGTGGTAGGGCAAGTCCTAGTCAATATTCAAACTGAAGTCTAACTATGGACAGGACTTGTATTTATAGGTAAGTATAGTATTAGTGCGGATATAATGTAAGAGTCAGAATAGTTGGGGTTCCAAAGGTTCCGTGATGAAACAAGTCATTGTGAATCATAGCAAGTCAGTCTGACTCAGTCATCATTGGTAGTCCAAAACTCCCGTGATGGAGAAGCATCAAGTATAGCATAGTAGCAAGTATGAGTCAAATGTAGTACAAACCAATGGAAACAAGGGTATTGCAGAAAGGCAATGTCGGAGATATTGGATTCGGAGATCATCAGAGTCCATCGGCATCTGACAGGGTAATGAAGTCACAGCATGTGACAGAAGGTCAGAGCTGAAGGTTGGATGGATGGAAGGTTGGAGCTGAAGGTTGGACGAACAGAGGGTCAGAAGATGGATGGATGGCCAGACAGAAGTCTGGATGCAAAGTGATACTACGAAGGTGAGCAGGTATACCAACTAACTTGGCAACAGGGTTGAAGAAGGAAGAGATCAGATGACAGAGAAATGTGGAGGCAAAGCACATTAATTATCAACCAAAGTTACACCACAAAGTAAATATGTTGAATGATGTACTCCGAACTAAACCCAAACAACCCACTTATCACCCAAATACAACCCAAGTCTTTCCGAAATAAGCAGTGACACCTACAGAAATAAGACAGGGATCAAAAATAGGCCAATGAGAGAGTGCAAGAGCCGAGATTCAGACAAGTGATAGTTCCTTACAGGTCCTAACAAAAGGTATGTGTTTCCCTTAGGACAATGAACCTTCACTACAAGATATCACCAGGAATTGGCCTGAGCAATAATTGAGCAGTAGAAATAAGATGTTTAAAAGCTTCGCAGCTTATGAGACAACAAGTATTGAGTGTGGTGGTGGTGATGACATCTGACAACGTATGGGAGACCTCAGAGAGGTCAACGATAAAACAATCCCAGACGATAGAAGCTCCGAAAGCTTATTTCCCAGATGACTGAGATGATAGACAATAGACAATATTCGATGTTCGATGGCGATGATAATAGGCGATGACAATAGATGATGACAATGTCAATAAATGATTCAATTCCCAGACACTAGATAGCCTCAATCATGTCCAAGACATTTCCAATAACCAGATCCTTATTCCAACTCAGGTTTCCCAATGTTAAAGTCCAACGACGATACGCACTGTGCCAACCCCAGAAATAGCCCAATTGCAAGTGTTTTAGCCTACTAATACACGGGTGATTCTGTACCCTACTTGAAACAATGTCCTGTCTACTTATACAAACCCCAAAATCATATGCAAGTTCATGAACGAAACAGAAATTAGTAAAATTGCCTGAGTTCCCCCTCCATAGCCGCTTATCCATCAGAAGGACTCCTGCCAGTGTATTGCCATTGGCCAGCGTATAGGATGGTCATGGTGTCCGACCATGTAGCATTGGTCAGCCCAGGGGCTTGAAACCCTCAGTCTCTTGGCTGACTGATATCGTGTTGTTCACCTAATTTCCTGCTGTCCGAGGTCCTCTCCCATTGTCGCTGACTATCGGGTCATGTTCCCCTGGCCTCCAGCTCCTTGTAGACACCCATAGTGAGACTTGTCCTAAAAAGGGTTCTTATTTCCCCCAACTCCACTTGCTTGGAATAAGAATAATCCCATCAGATCACCTTAGCCAGCCTTCGCTTACCCCGGAACTTCATTGGAATGTACATCCCCGGGCCCCTAACATCTATCACATGAAAGGCACATGGCCTATTGGTGCAGAAATAAGACTATTCCCACATGCCCTTGTTACCAGTACTTCTAGCTTATTTCATTGTGTGGAAATAAGACCAGAAATAGTCCCTTGAGAAGTTTGTAGGCTACACATTCCTCTACAGTTTTCGAGGCGAGTGCTGGTCCCCAGGGTAGTTCCCTACCCCTTGTACCTGTTACTCTGTGATCACAACCCAACTGGCTATACCGAGACCATATACCAGTCCTTAGAAATAAGCCTATACTGTAATCAGACTATTCCTGAAACACGCAAAATGTGCAGTGTTTAGGTATAGTCGGATTCCGGACAGTTCACTGTGTAACTGGCTGTCACAGCCAGCTCCTCAAAATTGTCCGTGTACTGGTAGACATCACAGAAGCCTTGGAAGTAAGAGTGGGACTCAAGCTTGGCGAGGGCTTGGTCCTACTTGTTCTCCTCTGCGAACTGGAGGTGAAACTCAGCTTCGAACCCTGCCCAGGTCGGGAACAGGAAGGGAACGGCCGACGAGTGTCGCTCAGCCTACTGAGCGGTGTAGTAGGGTCAGAGGGCCTGCATGTGGAAATCGGCTATTATATAGGTTTTATTCATATTCTTACCTTACCCCTATCATATGTTACAGCATTGTTTGTACCGTAAATAGTGCCACATCATCATCTTCTGACCATGAACCACCACCAACGCGACCAGTGCAAGGCCAAGCACCTAGAGGTAGCACCGAGCTCCTAGACCCTTCCTCTCGGAAAGTCGCCAGTGGGCAGTCTAGCCACCCATAACCCCCGAATCATGCATTACAATGACACCTTCTATTCACAGCATTTTTGTGACCTTCTTACTCTCTTTTCACACCGTTTTCACACTCTATGGCTCGGGGACAGTTCCAACATTTTATTCCTCGCATCCATCCTACTACTACACAGATCACCGACCCTATTGAGAACCTACCAGCTGGGACTTCAACTCTGCCACAGCAGCTGTGTCCTTCGCCATGAAGGACATGGCACACCTCACAAGTTTTTCCTCTGAGACATGCCCGTCTGTCATGAAGGCCTCTGGAACCAGCCAGAGGTAGGTAAGGTCAGAATGGATAAACATCTGTCCTTGTGTCCAGTCGCTGTCAAAACAGCCAGGGGGTTCGGTCAGAGGACCAATTTTGCAGCTGGATGGAGGGCCAAAAAGTCTGGACCCAGCACCAGAGCTGGAGTGGCAGGGGCAGGGGCAGACGGCAGATTTTGTGTGATCAGCAATAGCCGCTGGAGCATCTGATGAATGCTCGCGAGGGAGCCTTTGACAGCGGTGATAAGCACGGGATTTGTCCACCCATGAAATCTTTGCTTTTTCGCGTTTTCATGACAAGACATGTGCCGGGCTACGCTCCAGAAGCGTCAGTACTGAGGTTCCCAAGTAGCTGGCTGGGCAGGAACCACTGAGTAATGGATGGGAACGGGGAGGAACACTCTGGAACCATTGGCATGTGCTCGCTCCGAAACCTGTAGGAGATGTGTAGCCCACTGAACAAGTGGAACGTGAAGTCTACTCTATTCCCGTTCACGGAACTAGACGGGGACAGACTGGAATCCTGTTGTGGTGTGTTGGACATGGGATGCGTAATGCGTTCTGATCAGATGATCACTGGAAGGGGCTGGGAACATCACATCTTGATGGTTCCACACTGTCCCGGGCATTCCAGATAGGGGATGGTCACTAAGCGAGGGTCCGATCACTTGGACCTACACTCGTCGGCTCCTGGAACAAGTACCCATACTGGGAAGTACTTCGAATGCAGTAATCCCTGAAGAGCTACAGACTGGGAGCTTCTGTTCCAGACATTCCGGTAGACAGGAAGGTGCGGGTATTGGAAGGAAC
Source organism: Mycena olivaceomarginata (assembly GCA_029378375.1). Classification (NCBI taxonomy): domain Eukaryota; kingdom Fungi; phylum Basidiomycota; class Agaricomycetes; order Agaricales; family Mycenaceae; genus Mycena; species Mycena olivaceomarginata. The sequence continues at coordinate 206,488 of JARKIC010000492.1, read as the reverse complement.
AGCATATACAGTCAGGATCAACATAGGGGATTGGTTGTGATGGGTCGGGCACAGTCTGACTGATCATACATGTGCACAGGATCGCACCAGGATGGCGTGCTCGACATGTGCAGCCAATGGAAGGACTCAGATACCCATTCCTATGACGGATACACAGAAGTCAGACGGATAAACGGACTATTTTACTCATACTTACTTATTCTGGGACATTTCCATGTGTTTCAGGGCTTTGTATTTAAGTAGCAGGAGCATCTTGGGCGGCTTCACGGAATCACCCCACAGCTAGTAGGCGGCAACACTTGCGAAATGGGTAGAGACCGGGGAGTTCGAACAAGGTGTCTCTTAGAATTCATCTTGGCTCGGGATCTTTGTTCTGTGTGTTCGGAATCTTTGGAAACCGACTTGCCGTTGTCTGGAAGAGTCTGAAAGTGACTGGAAATGTCGGGATTGTGCTGAGCTTGCACTGGGATATTGGGATTGTTTGGATGTTGGAGCTTGGGAACGGAACCCACTACTGTTAAAGAGCTTGGGATCGGAACCCACCACTGTCTGAAGCGCTTGGGATCGGAACCCACTACTGTTAAAGAGCTTGGGATCGGAACCCACTACTGTCTGTTACTGTCTACGCTTGGAATCGGCATCCACCTCACTTTGGAGAACCCCAACAACTCGTTCTCGTTTGTTTTCATAGCTGAGAAGCTTTACATCACTGTGCTACTGTGCTTCCTGTTTGTTCGGGTCTACCCTTGTTCAATCAGATCTAGCCAGAACACTTGCACAGCAAGGGTTCCATTCGCATCGACACTCTCGTTGCATTCCACTAGCTTTCCTGTCTGTTCTGGTTCCATTCCGGTTCACTCAGAACAAGGCTCAAGTACTTGGACTTCGTTCCAAGGACTTCTATAAACAACACAACGCTCTCTCCTCATTTCTGAGGTCTATACCATTCCCTGCAACCTTTTATAAGGCCCTGTACCAGGGTCTGATACTCGTCTGTGTGCGTCTCGAGCACTTCCGTTCCGTTCCGACATACTTCTGTGTGTAGGTTTGGTTTTGGTTGGTGTTTTCTTGATAGGTTCAGAGCACATCGATCAGCGGCTAGCCTGTTCATGGTATTGGAAGCTAGATCTGGAGCAGAGGTGCTCAGGATCACAGGTTGTGCGGTGCTGGGAGCAAGCAGTTGGTCTATCAGAACAGAGGAGAGGTTGATATTTGAAGTGAGGGAGGATAGAGCACTAGAGTAGTGGTCCAAGTCCATACCTGCACCCAACTTCCCAATCTTGACTGGTTGATCCCTTGAATCCTTTCTTCTGCTGTAAGGACAACCTTAAGCTCAGCACAGGGCACGGAAACTAGCAGGGGAATCCAAAGTATAAATATAGGTACTAAGTACAGGAGTGGAAATACTACACACCTAGCAGGGGAATCCAAAGAGAAGAAAGGATGAGGATTCCCACACTAGGTGAAACCTTATATACTAGTAGGTACTACCCAGTAGCACATGTCTACAGGTATCTACAATAATCCCGGGCCTGATCCCATAACACATGCCAGCATGAGTGGACAGATGTTCTGTCTGCCGGACTGGACGGAAACTCCAGACAGATGGACAAAGTTCCAGACAGACAGACAAACAAAGGCAGAAAGACAGGCAGATGTACGAGCGAAGTCTGGGATGGAAGAGCAGATGAAAGGATGGACGAAAGGACAGAGGAAGCGGCCGGAGTGGACAAAGGGATGGACAATGTGGCTGGAGAGAATGGAGCGGCCAGAGCAGGGGTTCCCCTGACAGGAACCCTAAGAGGGGGGATACTGTTATGCCCGTGTGCATCTGGCTACATTCAAACACTCCATCCTCCGTCCTTCTAGATGTGACACCCGTACCTCTGGCTCATGTCTGTCTTACTTGCTGATACATCCGGTGATAAGCTGGGAATTCGTCCATACCAGGATACATGTAGAAATGCGTGTTTCTGATATAGATATGTTCTGAAGCTTACTGTTTCTGGAGTCAGTACCAGTTCCTGGGTAGCTGGCTGGGATGATCACTGAGCAACGGGTGAGAACACTAAGGAATTAGTCTTCTCACTGGCATGTCTCGCTCCGAAACATGTAGGAGAATGTGTAGCCCACAAATAAACACCACAGAAACGTCCTTAGTTCTTGTTTCTGTCTGCTTTCTGTCTGTGATGCACACAGAAGCTATGGAAACAGGTTCTTGCATTGTGTTGTGTACTGTTGGGGTGTGCCAGATGGATGTGGCAGGTCATGAGACCATCTGGGAACGAGGGCAACCGGTTTCCAGCAGTCACAGGCCTCCTGGAAACGGAAGATCAGCTACAGTGATGGGTCACATCACAGCTCTGAAAGATGTCCAAGGTTCTTTACTAAGAACCCATTCTGGGAAGTGGGTTGTATTGGGTGTTTTCTGGAAGCTATCGCTCCACCCTCTCCAGTGCTGGGGCAGACACAGAAGGGAATGTCGATGCAGGGTGGAAACGAGCCAGATCAGAGTCAGATCAGCATGGAGACATGTTGGCAGCACTCTGAATAAGCGAAGGAGGTTGCTGACATGTTGCTTGCTACGTGGTTGAAGGTGTGATATGGTGTGCTTGCCCTTGGGAACCAATGGGAGCGACACTCGGAAACATATCCGACGGAAACACGGTTAAATGGGCGGAAACATGGATAATTGAGTCATTTGGATTGTGTTGAAGCTTTGTCATGGGATTCTGGGCTTTGTATAAATAGCTGGAGGTGTTTCGACAATGGACACAGGATCCCCCCACCGCTAGCAGCCGTTTCTGTCTACGCTTGGGCACAATCTGACCAGTATCCACCTGCCAGGGTGTGATCTGGGCAGTATTGTTGTTCCACCATGCAGTAAGCTTGCACCTGGGTGTGGATCTTGTGTCCCTCAATCGAGCGCACTCTTATAGAGTAGCATTGTATTGAGATCTTCTTTGTTTCTGAATCATACAAGAGGCTGGTCGGCCGCTTCGCGGCCTCCCATCCCCTTTTGAAATGCGAAATATTTGGATTTTACTTGAGAGGGCTTGAATTTTTGACTGAGTTGAGTTGAATTGAGTCTAGTTGATTTTCTTCCGCAACGGCGGCACGCATCCTGATACGGCCGGGAGGCTCGGCGTTAAGGCCTCGGAAACTTCAACGGTGAGCGGAAAGCGGAATTTGTTGGGAGTTTGGGTTTGTGTACACTTTTATAGGTGCGCACGCGCTTAAAAGTGATCATGGGGCCAAAAGGGCCGAGGAAGCGCCATTGTTGAGCGCTTCCAAAGATCTGGACCCAGCGCTTCCAAACCCCTCGGGCCTGATCTCCCAGAGCGGAGTTTAAAAAGCTTCGGACGGACAGGCTTAATTTTATAAGTAGGGAGATATCGTTCTGGAAACGCACTTGGCCTTGGCCTGGAATTGTTAGACTCTGTTGACTGTGTTGGATTCGGTTAAAGGGACTGGGAAACTTTGAGTCTATCCGACTATAAACTTTGAGTCTACTTGAATATAAACTTGTTTGCTTTGAGTCTACTTGACTATAAACTTGTGTAGAAGCGGGGTTCAGAAAGTACCGGTTTGGGAAAGCTCTAGAACAACGTCTGAGTGTGGGGTCTGGAAAGTACCTTCAGGGAAAGCTCTGGAAATGTATCTGGTGCGGGGTCTGGAAAGTACCTTCGGGGAAAGCTCTGGAAACGTATCTGTATGCGGGGTCTAGAAAGTACCTTCAAGGGAAAGCTCTGGAAACGTAGCTGAGTGCGGGGTCTGGAAAGTACCTTCGGGAAAGCTCTGGAAACGCAATTGCCTGTTGAGAAACGTGCAATCACCTGAGTCCACTGGACTATAAAATAGCTAGTTGGGCCTTCATAATGTCCTCTACATATCTGCTGAGAAGCCTTGTATCTAAATCTTGCCTGGAAACTCTGTTTCCATGTGTCTTGAAACGTGTATTACTCGCACTTTGCTCCAATCTCAGTTTCTGAGATCTGAAACCTCCTCCTACAACCTTTACAAGGCCCTGTACTAGAGGCTGTAACTCGTCGGGATCTTGGAAACGTGTATCTAAGATCGCTTGGATGGTTCATCGGCAGTCATAGCACTGTTTCTACACCGTGTAACCAACAAGTGGTTGATTAGTTCATGTTTCTAACGTAGGTCCTGAGCACACAAATCACCGGCCTTGTTCGTTGATGCATGCCTTCAGAGTTTTCACGCAATGAAGATTTACTGAGTGTTTCCCCTTTACTGATCCTATGACTTATGCCTCACATGTTTCCTCTTATTGTCCTTTATTGTCTTTTGCTTACTTCTCTCTACATCCAGAATATCTCTGTACTTAGTATAGATACATTGAACTGTCTGGAATCCGACTATACCTAAACACTGCATATTTTGCGCGTTTCAGGAATAGTCTGATTACAGTATAGGCTTATTTCTAAGGACTGGTATACGGTCTCAGTATAGCCAGTTGGGCTGTGATCACAGAGTAACAGATGCAAAGGTTAGGGAACTACCCTGGGGACTGGCAGTACTTGCCTCAAAAACTGTAGAGGAATGTGTAGCCCACAAACCTCTCAAGGGACTATTTCTAGTCTTATTCCCACACGATGGAGTAAGCTGGAAGTACTGATGACAAGGGCATGCGGGAATAGTCTTATTTCTGCACCATTAGGCCATGTGCCTTCCATGTGATAGACGTCAAGGACCGGGGATGTGCATTCCAACAAGGTTCCGGGATAAGCGAAGGTCAGCTAAGGCAATCTGATGGGATTGTTCTTATTCCGAGCAAGTGGAGTTGGGGGAAATAAGAACCCTTTCTGGGACAAGTCTTACTATGGGTATTTACGAGGAGCTGGAGGCCAGGGGAACATTACCTGATGGTCAGCAACGATGGGAGAGGACCAGGGACAATGGGAAATAGGACGAACGGCTTGGTATCAGTCAGCCAAGAGACTGAGGGTTTCAAACCCCTAGGATGACCAACGCTGCACGAACGGACATCACGATCATCCTGTACACTGGCCAATGGCAATACACTGGCAGGAGCCTTCCGACGGATAAACGGCTGTGGAAGGGGAACTCGGGCAATTTTACTAATTTCTACTTCGTTCTTGGACTTGCATATGATTTTGGGGTTTGTATAAGTAGTCAGGACATTATCTCGAGTAGGGTTCAGAATCACCCGTGTATTAGTAGGCTGAACACTTGCGATTGGGCTATTTCTGGGGTTGGCGCAGTGTACCATCGTTGGACTTTAACATTGGGAAAACTAAGTTGGAATAAGGAATAGGGTATTGGAAACATCTTGGATGTGTTTGGAGACTATCTAGCATCTGGAACCAAATTGTGTATCGTCATCAGCTATCGTCATCGGCATCTGGGAAATAAGCTATCGGGGCTTCTATCATTTGGAATTGTTTTATTGTCGACCTATTAGAGGTCTCTTATATGTTGTTGGACATCGTCACCACCACCACTCTCAATATTTGCTGTCTCATAAGCTGCGAAGCTTTTAAACATCTTATTTCCACCGCTCGATTATCGCTCAGGCCAATTCCTGGTGATATCTTGTAGTGAAGGTTCATCTTCCTAAGGGAAACACATACCTTCCCTTCAACCTTGTTAGGACCTGTAAAGGGACTATCACTCACCTGAATCTCGGCTCTTGCACTCTCTGATCGGCCTATTTCCGATCCCTGTCTTATTTCCGTAGGTGTCACTGCTTATTCCAGAAAGACTTGGGTTGTATTTGGGTGATAAGTGGGTTGTTTGGGTTTAGTTTGGAGCACATTGTTCAACGGACCTGCTCGTCTGAGTCACCAAGTACCCGCTCGGGTCTCAATAGAGAGGTTGCGCAAAAGCCGCACAAGCCGCATACGGCTTTCGTGCATTGCGCAAAGCCGTAGAGTGTTCCTGGGTGTTCTCAGTTGTTTCTTCTGCTCAATACTAACCAACGTCCCTCTTAATAATGCAACTACCTTGCAACTACCGAAAGTCGCATGGATTGGATGCGAAAGCGTGGGTAGCCGTTTTGCCGACGCATCACGCTTGCATACTCGAGCCCCACTCACATTTCTCACACTGTTTGCGGCTTGCACGCGGCAGATAAAGTGCCGATGAAGTTCATTCACCTACCAGTGCCTCTCACTCAACCCAGGTAGCTTTTCATTGAAAAAGTTCCTTGGGACACCTCGGAATCTTTTTTTTTTCTGTGCGGCTTTGCGCAATGCACAAAAGCCGCATGCGGCTCGCGCGGCTTTTGCGCAACCTCTCTAATCCACGGGTCAACATCGTGATCATGACGTCTGGAACTGCCCCAGACCTCACTGACTACACCAGAGGGTACATACACACCTTCTAGCAGTACGAGGCATTCATCCATGTCTGAGCTGGAAACACTCTGGCCCACCCTCCAGCCACATTGTCTCGGCTGCACAGTGGCTGTATTCCCTGTTCTGGCACTCGTACGCATTCCGGCTCCATTCACACAAGCTCCGGCACCTGTCCTTCTGGCGGTCATTCCGTTGACCAGACCTGGGCACATGCATTCCCCTGCACCTGCTTCCACTGCAGGGCTGCTGGACACCTCACCCAAGAGTGCCCCATTACCTCCGATGTCTGGCACACAGACGTTCTCAACAAGGTCGTCCATCAACTCAGTGACGACCTCCTCAACAAGCTCTTTGCCCATCTTTCCATGATCACCTCACTTCCAGTACAGTAGGGAACAGTCAAAACTCATCAAATCACCTAGCAATTTATATCTTTAATACAGAGCTTAGCTGACTTCAGAATCAGATTCATAACCTCAAAATAAGCCTAAAACAATTTTTTTTGCAAATTTTCCACAAGAAATTATGTACAGCCAAATTTTTGGCGACCTTGAACAAAAATTGTATGTACCTCTCTTGGCCCCTTGAGCTTCTCTGCTGCCTCCAAAGCCCTCAAGGGCTGCTCAGAAATGGTGTGGTGTCCCCTATACTTCACAGCCCAATCTGCAGCCCATCCAGTCATCCCAACTGGTAAGCACTTATAAATCACCAGGAACAGTTGATAAATTTGTGAATGACCTCAGAAGGACAAGCATCCAACCACTTGATGGCTGCAGCTTTGGCCTGTTCAAAATTCTTCTTTTCTTCCTCCTGATATCTGTATTTGTCCCATCCCCAGTATTTGTACAATTGTTAGATACTTGTTGTGATTGAGCAAGAAAATATGCTTACCATTTCAACGGGTTCAATTCACAGTGGAACTTGGGAAGAAAAATCACTTCATGTCCCCTCCTTTTAATCAACTCCTCCACTAGTGAGACCTGATTCTTAAAATCACCCTGGTGGCTTAATAATTGTGCCATACAGCAGTCCTTGTTCTCAATAGGGCACATGGGTTTGCACTTTGCAATCATCCCCTTCACATTAAATCCTTGTTCCTCCAAAACAGATTGAAGGTTCTCCTTTATCAGTTGTCATCTTCATAGCATTAAACCCATCTTCATTGTTGAACTCATAATCATCACCAGACTCAAGCTCTGAGTGTATGTCTGATTTGTTAGCATCTTGCTCTTCCTGGCTCCATGGTGGGGTGGAATTCCATATTTGGCCCAACATGAGACTTATTTTTATGCTTGGGGTTTACTAGGGGGGAGGGAGGAGGTGTAGGATCCAATGGAATATTAGGATCAGGAGATTGGGTTGATTTTGCACCCTGGTTTTTCAAGCCAGAGATGTTATGGGTCTGTTTCTTCCTGGGAGGCATGATGGGGGGAGTCAGGATTCACTCCTGATCAGTAGGCAGCTATATGTGACCTAGGAACGAAAGAGCAGGCTGGATTCTGTTGCTTCTTTGAAGTTGAACCAGGTGACAACGTGACAGTAACACATGTGACACGGAATTCACAGGCTATTTTTAAAGGAACCACTCATTGAAATTTTTTGAAATAACTGGCATCATACTTAGCTCATTGAAAGAGTCCATAGGCATATTTTCGTAATTTTACTATAGGTTTTGGGGTACGGCCATTGTTTTGGAGGTTAACCACTATAAATACCCCTTTGTCTCAAGAACAGCTTGTGGGATTGGGCTAAAAAATTCAGAAGGACCTCTTTCAGGTCTACTTTGCATCCCGATCATTTCCAGAGGCTTACTATAACCTTCATCTTATCAAAATTGTTGAGTTTGACTGTCCCCTACTGTAGAGTCAGATAACCGAGAGACGGAGCCAGCAGGTTTTCTCTCCCCAGCTGAGTGAGTGGTGCACCCTTGGTGTGTCCTCTAATTGATATACCTGCCTGTATGAAGATACTGCCAATACATCTGATTCAGCGGTAGCAGTGGAAGGCACACCCCTGTCCTGGTTTCTGTTCAAGTGACAGAAACCTCCATCTCTGTGCTGGAAGCAGGAATCTCCATGCCAGAAACAGAGACAGTCTCACCTTCTCCTCAGTGTGTTCATTGCCCAAGGTGGGAGTGACAACTGCCCAGGCAGTACATCATTGATTCCATTGAGGGCCGGAATTCACTGCACATTCTGCTGGACTTAAAGTCTGTCGAGACCGCTGTGTGCATGTCAGTGGAAGCCCTGGTCGATTGCGGAGTGACCAGAGATTTCATCAACTCAGAGTATGTCATCTCCTGCAATCTCCTGATCTATCAGCTCTCACAGCCCATTCTGGTTCTCAACATGGACGGCACCCTGAACCAGGTGGGTGGCATCTCTGGTGTAGTCAGTATGTTGGTCGACTATAAAGGACATTCCGAGTGCATTCAGCTTGCTGTGATGTGGCTCAGCAAGCAGCATGTTTCTCAGCTACTCTTGGTTCCAGAAACACAACCCGGAGATCAACTGGGAGACCAAGGAAGTTTGCGTGACACGCTGCCTGACCGGCTACCGCACCTGCCGTGATGAGTTGCAAGCCGCCCAGTAGAGTGAGAAAATCTCAGCCATGATTCTCTGGCAGCTTCACGAGGGCCCAATTCTATCTGTGCCATCAACTCAGAGGAATGACTTGGAGATAACAGGTACGATCTGGAAGGCGATTACAGAGACTTGCTAGATCTGAGTCCAGACCCTGACAATGACAATGATGGAGGTGATGAGCTCGACCACATCCTCTACACTGTGTTTGCTCTAGCTGAAGATATTTGTGCCGGAAGCACCGTCTCACAGTGTCTCGCTGAGGCATTCGCCTGGAACTCAGCTCCAGCCGGGACTTCAGTTCCGTCATGGGCTGAGGACTTCTCAGACATCTTCAACAAGGAGTCCTTCAACTCCTTGCTAGAAAGGTGGACATGGGACCACACAATTGAGCTCATCCTAGACTCGAAGCCGGCCAACTGCAAGGTGTACCCAATCTTCCCACTCAAACAGAAGGAACTTGATGCCTTCATTGCAGAGGGATTGAGTATCGGCCACATCCATGCATCCAAATCCCTGATGGTGTCTCCGGTCTTCTTCATCAAGAAGGATAGAGGCCTTTGGTTTGTCCAGGACTACCAAGCACTCAGTGTGATGACCGTAAAGAACTGGTACCCACTCCTCTTGATCAACAACCTCATTAACCATTTGAAGGGAGCTCGGTTCTTCACGAAACTCAATGTTCAATAGGGGTTCAACAACATCCAGATCTGGGAAAGGCAACAAATGGAAGGCCATGTTCCGTACCAACTGGGGGCTCTTTGAGCCACTGGTGATGTACTTCGGCCTTACTAACTCCCTGGCCACCTTCCAGACGATGATGAACAACATCTTCCAGGACCTCATCCTGTCTGGAGATGTCATGGTCTACCTTGACAACATCCTTATTGCACACTCTGACCTCGCCCATAATCAGGAAATCATCTGGGAGGTGCTCTGTCAGCTCTGGTAACAGCAGCTTTTCCTCCGTCTAGAGAAGTGTGATATCAAGAAGTCGACAATTGAGTACCTCGGTGTCATCATCTCGTACAACCATGTCGAGATGGACCCCATCAAGGTTACCGGAGTCGCCACTTGGCCAGCACCCAAGAACAAGAAGGACGTGTAGCAGTTCCTCAGCTTCATGAACTTCTACCAGAGGTTTATCCAGGTGTTCTCAAATGTTGCTCAGCTGCCCTTTGACCTCACGAAGAAGGGGGTGGCCTGGACCTGGACTGTTGCTGCAGTTGCCACATTCCAAGCACTCAAGGACACGGTGACTGTGGAGCCCATCCTGGTCCTTCCGGATGAGTTCTATTTATACCATCTGGAGGCAGATAACTCTAACCGAGCAATCGGAGCTGTCCTGTCACAACAGGGCACTGATGGAGAGTGGTGCCCCATCGCCTTCTACTCCAAGAGCTTGAATGACATCCAATGGAATTATGTGATCCACAACAAGGAGATGCTTGTGATTGTCTGTGCCCTAGAGGAATGGCAGCACTTCCTCCAAGGTGTGCAGCACCCTGTCAAGATCTGGACAGACCACAAGAACTTGGAGTACTTCCAGAAGTCACAGAAGCTGAACCGGAGACAGGTGTGGTGGTGCCTGTACTTCTCCTGATTCAACTTCACCCTGTTCCATCAGCCCAGCCACCTCATGGGTCGCCCAGATGCACTCTCCTGCTGCTCTGACTATGGAACCAGATTGGAGCACTCAGATGTCATGCTCCTCCATCCTGAGCTCTTCCATGTCCAAGCAACGGAGGGGATCACAGTTGACAGACCTGAGATTCTCCTCCTTTGCGACATCTGGAAGGTGTTTGCAACCGAGCCGGACCTTGAGGACCCTGTCGTGCTTGTTGCTTAGGAGCTCCTCAAGAACTAGAAGGCTCCATCCCCTCGCTCGGCCAAGTGGCAGATCTTGGACAGACTCCTACTGTTTCACAGCAAGATTGTCATGCTGTGGAATAAGGACCTCCATTGCTGGATCATGGAGCAGCACCACAACATGCAGGTCGCAAGGCACACTGGCCACTTCAAGACATTGGAGCTCATCTCCTAGAACTACTGGTGGCCCCAGTTGTCCTGACACATCAGCCAGTACATCGGAACCTGCAATGCATGCAACCAGATGAAAGCACTTTGGCAGCTTCCCCACAGTGAGCTTCATCCGATCAAGATTCCAGAAGAACACTGGGACACCATCTTGGTGGACTTCATCATGGTGGAGCTTCCCAACGTGCACAGGTTTAGGGATCGTCACCGTACCCGTCCAGGACGGTTAGGCGGACGGACGGACGGACAACCGTCCCGTCCCGTCGCTGAGCTGTGGGTCCTCTCAGTGTCCCGTCCCGTCGCCGGACGGTGGTGAAGACGGGCGTCCCGTCCACCGGACGACGGACGACGGACGGATGGACGGCTGCAAGTCTGCAATGCTCTGCCACGTCACCTAATGTCAGCGACGAAGACACAGTAGGAGCAGGTACATCACGTTGCGATTCGGCTGATGTGCACACTCATCAACGTCGTCGGCTACAACGCCGCCACTGTCCCGCGCCCATCAGCTCCTGCTTCCCCGCCCGGGCCGCCCCCTCACTGTCGCTTGCAGGGCTATAGATGTACAACAGAGGGTGCCGATTGTGATGGTGCATTTGCACTATACTTCGGCGCAAAGTGCTGGATGGCGCTGTTGGAATTCGAGTCCGTCACTCGCTGTCACCGCCGCCGCCGCCGCCCGGCGTATCCAGGCAACGTCTCCTTGTTCCTCTTGCATTTATTGTGTCCAGTGTCGTATTCCTCCCCTTGTACCTTACATCCTCTCCAGTTGGTTTAATTCTCCCTCTTTAGTTACATTGGTTCCTGTTCAGATATTGTATAAGTACGTAGTAATTGTCGAATCGATTCCCTGCGCGTTTGCGAGGGTTCCCTGCTTTATACGGAGTCGAGGCCGTGGTTACCTTGATTTCGACAGGCGCTGCCCCTACTTATCGGCGCTGACCTGTCTTCGACCCTCGCGAACGAGCGATGTTGAAAGCGCGTACAAGGCGCATCAATTCCTTGACAGCAACTGTCAATGGAATGATGTGGCTGTCAACAGATTGATCTCGGCACAATAACTAAGGCCACTGGCAACAAAGAAATGTCGTGCAGTCCTCAAGCAAAATTTCCTGGCACTGCACGGTTTCAAGTGACTCCCGAGATTGAAACAGCAGGGCTGTAGGTTATGTCATTATCAAGTTCGCCCGCTGCACGTAAGGTAAGTCGGAAAATTCGGGTGATGACAGCATATTACCTGCTGACTGACCGTCCGTCCACCGTCGACGGCCGTCCCGTCCACCGTCCCGTCCCGTCGAGCGTCGCGAGAGAGGTAGTCCCACCGTACCGTCGACGGACGGTCCACTGGACGGCCGTCTTTGATGCCGTCCGTCGGCCGGGACGGACGGTGACGATCCCTACACAGGTTCAACATGGTCATGGTTGTGGTTGATGTCCTTGGTAAGCAAGCCCACTTTAACGAGTGCTACACCAGCCTCAGAGCTGTTGGAGCCACTTGGCTCTACTACCAGAACATCTGGCGGTACCACAGAACTCCCTGGAAGTATATTTCTGACCGAGGCCTATAGTTTATCGTGGATTTCACCTGGGAGTTGTGGCGCCTCATCAATATAGAGCCTGCAATGTCCATCGCTTACCACCCACAGACCGATGGCCAAACAGAGTATGTCAACCAGGAACTCAAACAGTTTGTCCAGGTCTTCACAAGCTAAAGACATGACAACTAGGATGAGCTCCTGCCAGCTGCCGAGTTCACATACAACAACCATGTGCACTCCTCAATGCAGCAGGTTCCGTTCATGAAAGACACCAGTCAGCTCCCTCAGATGGGGTTCAAGCTGAACGGAGTGTGCTCGACCAACAAATCTGTCAACGAGTTCTGTGACTGAATTGCTGCCGGAGTTTCTGAGGCCAAAGCCACGCTTGTCAAAGCCAAAGACAAGTTCAAGCTATACTATAATTGCCAGTGTGCCCCTGCCCCGGAAATCAAAATAGGCGACTGAGTTTGGGTAGACATGTCTGACATCCAATGTGTCTGTTGCCCAAATTCTCGAACAAGCGGCTTGGTCCCTTCAAAGTCATAAAGGTCATCGGAAAGGGTGCATACAAGCTTAAGCTCCTACCAAGGTACTCCCAGCTGCACTGGGTCTTCCCAGTGGTGAAGCTTGAGTTCATGAAGCCCGACCTGTTCCCTGGCCACCCTGAGCTCTCCCTGTAGGCACATTACAATGTGCACTGGTCCAGCCAGGGGTACGTGTTACAATGTGTCCCTCGCGGTTGCACTGGTGGTGCACATTGTAATGTGCCCCCCCTTGCAGGCTGTTGCAGATTATTTGACACGTTTGCTTGTTCTCAGCATTGGCGGCATGGGGTTCCTTTGTTTGCACTTGCTTATATCCCCTCTACATTGGGTTCACATCAATAGAAAACCCATTCTCATTTATTAGCCGAAAATACCCAGCGAACTCCAATCATAGATCATTCAATTGACAGGTTGACAGCTTCTCAGATCGCTGGTCTGCACTGCCACTCTTGGTGGCAAAAGCTCATTTTTTATTTTTTAGCTCTATTTTTCTGTAGGCATTCTGACCTTCACTACCATTCATTTCTCAAATCACACAGAAATTGAGAGAAAAAGCCATCACCAAGATTGACAGCATCATCAATATCGCGCTTAATTGGGACACCCACATGTTGATAAAGCATCTGTTTTGGTGTAGAGCCACTCCCACAATGTTTTCATGCCTCTCTAGACCTTCACTACATTCATTCCTCAAATCACGTAGAAATTGAGAGAAAAAACAATCACCAAATTGACAGATTGACAGCATCATCAATATCGCGCCTAATTGGGACACCCACATGCTGATAAAGCATCACATTTATCATAGAACCACTTCCCACATTTTTTTCCTTTCCGTTCCCGCTTTTGAACATTTCTACTACATTCAAATTGGTGCTTGACTTGCACCTTGTAGGTAGGCACAATTTCGGCTCAACTTGCAGGCCAAGAGCACATATGTGGTTACCATCATTGAGCCGTTGCCTGAGCTCCCTTGCGCACTGTCGTATTTTCATGTGCGTCCTATACTTACAAGGCAAATAAATACAGAACATTCATTTTGTGTACTGAAAAACAAAAAGCGGCACCCGTGGTTAAGTATCGGTAATTTTTGTGGCTATAGTGCCGAATGTCAAGATATATGATTGTTTGTTCGCATCAGTCCGAGTATTGATAGATATGATTTATATCACTTCTTTGATACTTGATGTACCTATATCATCTTCCCTTTGTTGTAGCATAGCCTTAGTTCATATCTCATCCTTTTCACCCATCGTCTGTGCCCTCTCTGTGCTCCTGCACTCGCAATTGAGTAGCTCCGTGTTCATTACGAGCTCCATTGGCTTCTAGCCACCTCGGCATATTTTCTGATAGGTTATGGGCTCCGCGCCCTAGCCTGAATGCAAGTTACGAGAGTTGCTTGTTTTCAGTCTGCCTGTGGAATCTCACCATCCACTCATTACTTCTATTGCTCATCCTGATCTACACCACCTTCCTATCCACCTCAACTCCCTGCTGCTGTTCCTAGGTCTTCCTCTCGAGCCTCCCTGTCAATACTCGAGACTCTTGTATCCACAGCATCTATTGGTTCACACGCTGTCTGCACAGACATCTCATGCATCTCATGCTGTCTGTCCACATGACCTGCTCATTCCTGATGACTCTCCGGGACTTCTCTCATGCACAGCCATTATATTCTCGAGCTGTACAGGTATCCATCGACCCCTATTTGGATCCTCCCTCTGCAGGGAAATTATCCCGCCACAATCCTTCTGTCATCTTCCAGCACCTTCACTTTGAGGAGGTCATTATCTGCCTCAATTGTCCTGCAGATCATTTCGCGGATTTCCGATGCTGCCACACTCCATTTCATTGTGACTGCATCACATCCCTTATCACGACAATTCCCACCAGCGAACCGCCACACTCCATTGTCTTCATGCCTCATCCCATCAACTCTACCATTGCACCAGGTGCACTACACTGTTGCATATCTACATTCGACTTTAATTTGGGCATGGACCAATCTCGCTGGTGCTGCTCTCCAGTACTTGACGACAGGCACACTGCTATGCGTGCAGGATCTGGTTGTTACCAGGTCAAAGCTTATGGGCTTTCACATGTATCGGACATGTGGGAACCAACCACCGCAGGGCTGCAGAGGTATTCAGTTTGTGCTCGCCAACTTCACTGTTGTTGCACTACTGTCTTTTGTCCGTTGGTGACAGAGACTTTAGCCAACTGTGTCAGCTGCAGTATGCGCTGCAATGGTTGTTGTTTTGGCATGACTGCTGTGGTTCTCTCTGTCTTTCCACATGCACCATTCGGTAGGAGCTCTCGCACCCTCATTTTTGTGCTTTTCCACACCCTTGGCCCTTTCTTTCACCAGCCTTGAAGCTCAAGAGCTTTCACATACACTGGCACATCTTGGGACCAACTACAGCAGGGGCTGCGGAGGTATTCAGCCTGTTTGTCCTCGTCAGCTTCATCATTGCTGCACAGCTGTTCTTCGGCCTTTGGTGACGGAGACTTTAGCCAACTGTGCCAAGTGCAGTCTGCATTGCAGTGCTTGTTGTCCTGGCACGACTGTCTGGGTTCTCAATGTCTTTCCAGATGTGCTGTTGGGTGGGAGTTCCAGCACTTCTGTTGATGGCCTCTTTATTACTCTGTCCGCTATGTCTCGGTCTTTGCAAAGGTGGGAGTGTCAAGATATATGATTGTTTGTTTGCGTCAGTCTGAGTATTGATAGATATGATTTATATCACTTCTTTGATACTTGATGTACCTATATCATCTTCCCTTTGTTGTAGCATAGCCTTAGTTCATATCTCATCTTTTTCACCCATCGTCTGTGCCCTCTCTGTGCTCCTGCACTCGCACTCGAGTAGCTCCGTGTTCATTACGAGCTCCATTGGCTTCTAGCCACCTCGGCATATTTTCTGATACCGAAGTCCAAATACAATCAATCATCATCTTCAGTGTCGGGGTCCATACTGATTTCCACGAGCTCAGCAGCAGTAAGGCTGGTGTCATGGTTAGGCATCTCCCCTGCCTCCGAATGCGTGCGAGGCGGTGTGGTGTCTACATCAATGTCCATGGTTGATACCCATCACAGTGGTAACCATCACCTCCTGCGTATTGGGCTTCAGAGTGAACAGTAAGCATAATGGCGTCATTTGCAAAGCAAGCGACAATGAAGCAAGAGGTGTGGGTTCCATAGACACGGATGAGGTGGATTGTGGAGTCGAAGCCAAATTGGCGGTGGACATGTTTGCTGTCACCGTGGTGTTCCCTGTGAAGCTGCTGGCACTGGTTTCCACCATTTTGGCCATAGTCTCCATGGTCTTCAGTGAGAGGGCAGTGGGACCAATATCGCCAGGGGCTGTGCTTGCTGTACCAGGTACATCTTCGTCCATGTTAGAGGGACCATTCTTGAGTGCACGGCAGGCACTAGTTTTATTTCAAATACTTTAGGAATATGGTATTGAATATAAGGACACTTACTCTCTCGTCAAAGGCTTTGGCTTGGGTCGCTCGGGCACAGCTTTCTTTGCAGGTGGCAGGTTGTCTTCATGTTCTCCTTGTGTCCTATGAATCAAGTTAGTGCTGGACAAGTACAGATTGTTCTGTCTTACCTCTTCTTTCCCCTGGCGGCTGCCTTCTCTTTCTGTGGTGCACCTGTCTTCTTTTGCTTCCCCGGTACTGAACCCTTCTTCACCCTTGTTGCTTCGGCCTCTTCCCTCACTGCCTCCTCTTCCCTCATAGTCAATCCCTCCATCCCAGTCCACCCCTGTGTCAAGATGTCTTGCAAGACCCACTTGATGTTATCCACCATGAATTGCCACACTGTGTTGGCCTCCAGTGCAGCTTCCCCTGCTCCCAGTCCGTTGCCAGCACTGGCATTACAGATACTTTGGCCCCACCATGCCAGACCGAGGATGAGCAAGATGATGCCGTTGTGCCCTTGCTTGTGGAGTTTACTCCAGTCGAGCAACCACCAGTTGCTGTAGACACGGCTCGGCTCCTTTCTCTGCCCCTCCTTGTCGCCCACCTTCTCCCAACGTGCCAGTGGTCCAAGGTCCTTCCACTACTGAAACAGTTTGTTACCAAACTCCTGGCCGATCTTGAAGTCTCGCATGAGGCAGTGCTCCTTCATCCAGTCCTCATACTCCATTGGATGCAATCTGAGTTTAGGTAGCTTCCCATCTTCCTCTGGATGATAGAAGGACCACTCGTGCTCTACAAGCACACTGAGCAATGTAGTCCAACGTGGACCCAACTCTTTCTCTATCAGGTAGGCATGAGCAGCGACCAGGCTTTCCGACCACTCAGAGCAGTCAATTCCATCATCAGCGACAGTGGTTGTGGGAGGCAGCAGCACAGTGGCTGTAGAAGGCAGCAGCACATCGGTCGTGGGAGGCATCAGCACGGCAACAGGCAACATGGGTATTGACGGCATGGGGTCAGGTGGGGGTACGGAGGGTACTGCGATGGGCGGCGGGGTTATGGAGGGCATGGAGGGTCTGGTAGCAGGTGGTGTGATTGTCAGCATTGTCGCAGCAGTCATTGGCAGGAGCAGTGGCAGCAGCACCTGGTCTATGGAAAGCAGCCCCACAAATGATGGCCCTGCTGGTGCTTCCAGTGGCGGCCAGGCGTGCTGCTGGCACTGCTCTTTGCCTGAACACCAGACCGAGGTCAGTCAGTGAAACTAGAACATTTGTTCCCAAGTAACTCACTGAATGCTGCACGGCCATAGCATGTAATGGAGGCCTCCTCCATTGCTGTGAATCCTTTGTGGTTGAATTGTGCCCAAGTCCTCGACGTCTATTGATTTGTCATGTCAGAGAAAACACTGCAAGTATACATCGTTAGCAAACATCCCGCATAGAGAAATATAGATAGATATATAAATGTTCTCAAGCAAACCTCCCCCTTTTCAGATTCTATTGGGCCTACCACAAGGATAACAACGTGACTGCCCAATTGCTTGGCGGCACATTGGCTATAGGTATTCTGATGTCATTCAAGGTCTGCATTGCACTTTTTTTTTCTTCTCATGAGTGATTTGTGTGCCAGGTTTTGTGGATGAAACTCACTTATGGTAATCCTCTGCCGACTCATCTGGAACCTGGTGTGATGCTTTCCATTCTGTGAGCACTTTCTGGTGCATCTCGTCCTGCACGCTCTCAATTTCTGCCTTGAATTCATCTGTCTCTTTTGCCCTGGACGCTTGCACGTGGTCTTGCGACATAGTGATGCACAACTTCTCTGGCAAGGTCTCCTTGGCTGTTTCCCAGTATGTGTTGAACCTGGGTTTAATGCGCTCCATGTAGTGCAATTTGGAATAAACACTGACCGCAGGCTTTAGTCGAGGACGCGCACAAGGTCCACTCATAGTCTGCATAGTGCCCAGGATGCCCTGGATAGTGGTGCTGAAACGGTGCACTTCTTATATGACTAGGAATAGCTAATTGATAGGTATTGTGAACAAACACCCAAAACAACCAACTACAACCAATCAACCTCCAAAGATCCAAGTGCTTCTCTTTGTGAGTTCGGGTCCAGGCCGTAGTATGCAACCAGCAGATTTGAACAAACAAAAGTTTGATTTATAGGCTTCTAACAACACACTCTGCAACATACTAGCAATATGCAACCACCAACAACAACACTGCTATGGTGCGGGCCGCCTAGCTGCCGCTACCTCGTGCTTGAAATATAGTGGCTTCAAGTTCGACCAGATTTCTTATCCCTCTTCCAAAAGTGCTCCGTTTTAACATAGAAGAACAATTGGAAGAGGGATTTTTATTTAAATCAAAACTGAGCGAGTTATAAAAAAAGATTCAGCCGATTTGGCCACATGCGGGTAAAATATTGAAAACAGGTCCGTATAAGCTCTATATAGGCGCAAAATGACGCCAGTCGTGTGCCCTTCTTTACTGGTCGAACCTCCGTGCAAAAGTCTCCGGAACACAGCGATGGGAGGTGTATATAGTCGAGCTGAAAGCCCGAACCATCCGCTGTGCCTCCTTTGGGCCCGCATTGCCGCGATAAGCATCCATCCATCGAATCATGCGATGCTCCCACTTGCGGATTATTGTAAGTGAGACCGAGGCAAGAGCCGCTGGCATGTTCGTTTTGAGCCCTTCATAGGTGTAGTCGCAGTGATCACGAAGGTATTTCTTGACAGCACCCCAGAAAAACTCGATGAAGTTCAGCTCGCAGTGATATTTGGGGCAGAATATCACCAGATGTCCGGCATCCTCAATGGTTTCAGCAATCATGGACCGCTGCGCAAGGAAGTCGGGCTGCAATTCCAGCATCCGGGTTGCACAACAGTCATGAGCGGCAGCATGCAAGCCTTTCTTGCATTCCTTGACAAAGTGCCCTGCTGGCCAGAGACCGCGCTCCTGGAGAACAACCTTCATCCCCTTGGGCTCCCCTGGAAATTCCCGGTGATCCGCAGGGTAATCCATCTTTTGGATCCTTCGCACGGTACCATCCATCCACCAACCATCCCGCATATGTGCCTGCTTCCCACCGGGGTTAAGATTCATCCGACTGACGAGTAACGCGTCGAGACGGTACATGCAGTGCCCTTGGGAATGGTCGACCATGAGAAGCATTTGGTACCCGGGTCCGTGGGCAGCTTCAAAGGCGGGTATTATCTTGTTCTTAAGCTGCAAGAAATAATTATTAACAAGCCAGTACTGAGAAGACAAGGACGAACCTGCACCATGAACATTGTGCCATCCCAATAGCCCTCGTAATTTTTGCCATACTCCAGCTGCTCCCCAGCATCGGTGAGATACCCAACTGTAGAACAAATCACATCGCTTCGATGCAATCCTCGCCCGACACCTTTCTTGCGGAGAGGTTGTTCACCCTCGAGAATCCAGCTCTTTGTCGGCCCGTCGTTGCACTGTGCCGTCATCTCGTCGTGGGGAGCAAGAACCAACCGGCGCAGGACGCACATCCCATTGAAATCCTTGAATACCTCGACTTCAACATTGCCAACCTGGTATTCAACGAGCTGTTTGCGATATGCGGCCATGGCAGGTAAAAAGCGGTTCTGTTGATCGTCGACAACATCCAGCCGCTCGTGGCCATCGTAATAAAGGCCTTTCTTGTGCTCGGTGTAAACAAAGCCTTGGCGCTGGAGCAGCCGGCGCGCTGTACGAAGAGAGACACCACGCCCGACTTTGAAAGCGATGCGAGGAAAGAGGACGCGCTCCATGTATTTTTTGAGGCCCGCCAGCATCTCTTCTTCAGTGATATGGCGCAAGTATTTGTCCGCAGCGGCGGGGACCATTTTCTGCTGACTGAACTCGACCAGCTTCGCGGGATTCATGGCCCACTTCTCGCTCCGAACGTATGAGCGAAGCTCGGCGCGGATTATTGGGGTCGTCGTACAGTGAGTATGATTTTCCGTGCTTCCCAATTTTGGACTCTGGAATGACGCGATCGGATATCCAGTTGCGCGTCCACTTGCGAACCATGCGCCCACCCCATTTGGTCATGAAGCCCTGGGCCTCCGCAGCTGTCTCCGATGTGATCTTCCACCCACGCTGATTTTTCACGACCATGTGTAGGTGGCTCTGTATTGTGCGTGCCCGGTACGACTGCAAGCTCGCATTTCCAGCGTGGAAGACATCTTTTTTAGAAGCAATGAGCTTGTTGATTGCAGCAAGAGAAGATGCAAGTATATTCGCACGAGCTGTGGCAGCCTGAGCCGCGGCGAGACGGCGACGCTCTGCTTGTGGAATTGCAAACTTCTGACGCTTCAATGGGGGAGGCGGTCAGACCTGGTAACCGTGGGTGCAGGGCGTGTCAGGGAGCGCAACTGATGAACCGGTGTTCACACCAGAGGCAGGGGTCTCGTCCTCAGACTGTGGGGCGGACAGAACTGTGGAGGAAATATCGGAAATATAACCCGTGAAGATTTGATTCTCATCCCCTGCGGGAGGTTGCACAGTTGCAATTGGAGCAGGCAGGGACGACCCAGAGGGAGGCCCGGACAGTGTTGTCGAAGCTGCGGCTGCTGGGGACGAAACGGGGATTGTGGCAGGTGGGGCAGTCCGCGGTCGGAACATATTGGTGAAAGCCGCAGTGGCAGGGCTTTGGATATATGGTCAGTAATTAAATTAAATTGCTGAGACTGTGCGCGTACATACCTGGCTCTCGAAATTTTATCTGTTTCTTCCTTTTTTCGTAAATTAAGGTCGTTCCTTCTCTGCGTGCGGCTTGAGTTGCCGGAGTACGATCCCTTCAGCTTCTTCTCGGCTTCCACCCAGATTTCCTTCGATTTTTCTTCGGTAATGACAGCGTACGCAGTCGAGATGGAAACGTCCTCATTTTCTCCAGCCCGCGCAAGGCTCTGCAGCAGCTCGATCCCCTCGAGATCCTCGTCGGCGTCACTTGAATTATCATCAGATGGAAGCATCCCATCTTCACAGGCCCACTCTGTTGCGCTTCCAGAATCGAGGTGGCGACTGGCATCGGCAAATGGTTCCCCCAATTGGGGGGACCTTGTCGCCTTCTGTTCCGTCCCAGTGGCAGGTGTCTGATTCGTCCGAGGAGTCTGGGTCGGAGGAACTGACAGTGGTTCTGGCAGCACGGGCTAAGGCAGCTCTGTTCCTTTTGTAACGAGCCTGAGGCGGCATCGTGGTGGCTCCGAGTTATGGGTGGAAGGTGCTGAGTGCGCAACTGCCGACACGAAACGACGCACGTCGGGATATTTGCATGTGAATAACTAATTGGGGTAAGAGATCACTCGCATATTTAATGCAATCCCGCAAGCCGTACATGCGTCCGACCCGTTCTTGAGACACAACATAATACCATTCAAATTTGCATTGCGAAAGCTGCTCAGAGGTACACTTGAAAAAAAAAAAATCTCCAGCCGATTTGGCCACTAATCTCAGGTAGCGGCAGCTAGGCGGCCCGCACCATAGGAACCTAGGAATGTGTTTATATGGGGTGGAAACAAGATGGCTGGACCACTAGGTCGAGAACACCAGGGCAGAGGTTTGTAGGTTTGTGAAAATCCTCGCCTTAGGCAACCCAAGGACTACTGAGGCTAACTCCAAATGACTTCAAGTCTCAAACGGCAAGATTCTCCTTGACCGCCGACCTATTCCTTAACCAAGAACAGGAACCTTTCCACTTTTATTGGCACTAGCTCACTACAAGCATCCAGCTAGCGACCCAACACACTATGACAGAGCTTCCGTCTATATCGGGGTGAAGGCGAAGTAACTGACAAGTTATAGCCAAACTAGAGGTGGGGGCACCTAGTCCGTCTTCTTCTTAGTGGGCTCAAGCCAACACACAATCCACCTAGCAAGTGATCCAACACACTACGGCAGAGCTTCCGTCTTGTCGGGGTGAAGGCAAGTCACTAGCACAAACTGCAGCTGGGTCTCAAAGAGAACACCCTTGTTTTATATGTGGAGGTCTAGGACCAACAACACGAAACCCTCAACTTAGCCACTCAATGTTTCCAGAGTCCACAGTTTACTGATTCCAATATAAAGACTACTACAAGTGAAGTTCGGTATCAACCTCTACTAGCAGCCTGAGTCCACTAGCACCAGCTTCGTCCAAAGTCTGGGGTGTAATGTTCTTAGACCCTAGTCTGTTCTGTGCTCCCTTTTATACTACTAGGTTTGAGTTACATGTGAAAAGAGAGCTGAATAATACAATAAGCAATATTAGATGATAAGAAATACGGTCAGCCAATGAGACGACTGCCGTTTGGTTTTGGGACTGGTTTGGTATATGCCAGGTCAGCCTCGCTGACCGGCTAGTGTTCAACCATGGGTATATCAACTGATCCTCAGCCCTCCATCTATGCCGAGTACCACTTCCAGACCAACCGGCGATGTAGCTGGTGATCTAGGTCATCTCTACTCTGTCAGAGCGTCAATCTATTACATCTAGGCAACGCAGTGTTGCGACCAATATCAAATGGTCATAACTCGTTGGTCAGAACGTTGATCAGCTCTCCGGTCATCGGTACAGGCTGTACGATCGTCCCTAGCTCCGTTCCAATAGCCTGCTTGCTATTCCCTTTGCCCTAGCTGCCCAGATCGGGCACTAGCCTCGTGTTGCTTCATCTCTTATGTCGTGGTATGTCTTTGTCAAAGCCCTAGCTGGTCGCTAGTCGGGTTGTTCCACCTATCGCCGCCTAGTCGCTTATCTAGAGATTAGATAGTACCACTAGTTACTGCGCCGAGCTTCCTAGCTCAAGGTGTTGTCCCCTAGCTGTACTTCCATCGTAGATATCCGTCTGCTAGACCCTCGCTAGCTCCGTTGCAAGTCAACTCTGGACTACTAGAGTCTCCTAGATCATGTCTCATGAATGTTTAGGCAGTGGTTTAATTCCTGGTTGTTTATACACTCAGCTAGCAGCTAGCGTGTCACACTAATGTAGCCTCACACTACAGTCAGCAGTTAGTGCTTGCTCTGAATCTCCTCTATATCCCCTAACAAGTGGTCTGTGTACTAGCTAGGGTGCTAGTAGCAACAGAAGTGCTAGTTGCTTTCTGTTGTATAAATACTGGTCATAGGAAATCGCAAAATTAGCCCTAGATGCTGTGCAGTTATGTTACACCATTTCAGCACTGTGGACCCTCTTCCTTTTTACAAGATTCCTAAAGTACTTCGCCAATTTCTATGGCCAGGTCAGGTCAGAATGATCATGCAAGACAAGCTCAAGAGAAAAAAAACTTGCCATACAAAGCTGTTTATATACTGCTGCACAATGTTCCTTTTCCTCAGGGTCTGGGTTGGCAGGGATCACAGGTGGATGGTTCTCAGGATCACTATCCACATTCTCTGCGAAGGGGAGGTCGTACCCATACTGGAGGAGGAACACCTTCATTGTGTCGGTGTAAACACCCCCTGCATCACCTGCCGGGTCTCGAAGCACATTGCAGAAGCTATCAAGCCATTGGGCTTTTTCACCCGTGAAGTTGGATGTTGATGCATACAGTGATCTGGTGGAGCTGATAGTCCTTTTCAATCTGGAAACGGGCAAAGGGCGCCACACGCTGTGATAGATCTGGTACACAGAAAGCATCAAGGATGCCGATGTTGGATCGGACGGCTCACTTCACGAGGCTATGTGTAACTATTCCCTTACCTTTGTTTGCTGTGTTAATGATGGGTCAGATATCCATATTGAGTGGACGAAAGCATGTGCAAGGGCAGATCGTTGGCAGGAAGAACTTATCCTGCTCGAGGAAGAAATGAGACGGGTTTTGAAATTTTGTGAGTGGAAGGCATCGTGGTGGGATCAGCGGGTGAATTGTGGTCTGGATGTGGCACCGGCTCTCACAGAGGGGCTGCAGGCATATGTGCTCATGCAGGCGGGCCGAGAAAGGGTATGGGAGAGGGCTTGGCATGACAAATGGGCAGCGGTACGCAAGCAGGCAAAGATTGTGATGCACGATCACATCATAGATGTGACGGAACTACTGCCGTTGGAAGTGGAGCTGGAGCTGGAGGGTGATGAGCAGGGGGTAGAGGATGGTTATGATACTTTTGATTAGGAGGAAGATTTTGAGTAGCTGTATTTAATTCAAGAAATAATTGTTTTTTGGGCATTTTTTGGTGCATTTGGGTAATTCCATTGATGCCGGCATGGATCCCAAACAGGTCAGATTCGGCAAAAAAAAAAAGAATGGATCTCCAAAAGGAAGGATAGCCGCCTACAGAGCATTCATGGCAGTCTCCGCGATTGCATTTGATGCCGAGCTGCCGCTAGGTGTAGTGGCTGCCGAGGGCAAGGTGCACATTGTAATGCGTACCAGGGGCGAAAGTTTGATAGTTGCATTGTAAGGTGCACTGCTGGCTGTGCCAGTACACATTGTAATGTGCCTACCTGGACTGTTGACCCTTGGAACAATGAACTGCCGCCCATCCTTCAGATGGACAGAAACGAACAATGGGAAGTTGCTGAGATCCTCGAGGCAAAGGTCCGCTACAGCGGTCTCTGGTACATGGTGTGATAGAAGGGCTATGGGCTGGAACACAATAAGTGGGTAAAACACTCTGATATATTCACCAAGGACACTATTGACACCTACTTACTACCACTGCTATCCCAATGCCCTGTGACAGATTGCCTCAGCTGCCCTCGACTCACTGTGGTTCCAGAGGCACAATGCCCATATATGGTTCATACATCGGGACACCGTATTCCAAGGGGGGGAGGATGATGTCAGGGGAACCCCCACTCTGGCCGCCTTGCATGCCTCTGCTCCGTCATTTCCAGCACTTGCACACACTCTGGCTCCAGCACTGTCTCTGGCACTTGCACCTATTCCAGCACTTGTGTCTGTTCCAGCATTTGCACCTGTTCCAGCACTTGTGCCTGTTCCAGCACTTGTGTACCCTTCGACTCTGTCACTTCTAGTGCTGGAGCCCATGCCAGCACTTAACTCCCACCCCACCCTGCCACTTACACTGGCATGTGTTATGTGATCAGGCCCAGGATCATTGTAGACACCTATGGACACGTGCTACTGGGTAGTACCTACTAGTATATAAGATTTCACCTAGCAAGGGAATCCTTATCCTTTATTCTCTTTGGATTCCCTGCTAGGTGCGTAGTATTCCTGCTCCTGTACTTAGTACCTTTATCTATCCCTTGGATTCCCCCACTAGTTTCCATGCCCCGTGCTGAGCTTAAGGTTGCCCTTATAGACACAACAAGTTATTGATCTTGCACATCAAATTATTTGCTTCAAGATGTGGACCATAACAGCTGGTAGCATAGTTTACTGTGTTGCCTCTCTACTTACTTACTTTGAATATATTCATTTTATTCATCCTCTCCTTGATTCAATGCTGCTCCAATCCTCCACAATCACACTGGTGAAAGCAATCTCTTGATGTACACTGCTGTTTGAAATCAATGTTCTGAAAATGTTTTCAGTCAAATGTTTGGTCAATGTTGTCTCAAATATTCTCACAACATTGCAAAGCCAATCCCACAAGGGTTTTTTAAGAACTATGTTCCCAGAATGTTGTGGTGGACACTTTGTGGAGGTTCTATAGGATATATTTTAGATCTCACTGGCAGTATGCAAACAATCACCACATGGGGTGGAAAAAATGTCTCATTCAATGCTACATACAGTGAGAGCGATGGCTACATGTATACTGCGAGTTTTTGGTGACTGCTCAGGGTGGACCGACAAGCCACGTCATGGTGTGCTGCCATTGAACGTGGGCGAAATGAGCCTATAGCGTGGAAGTGCACCCCAGCAAATTCTGGGGTGCTGCAGCTGATGACGCTCTTAGCAAGTGGAGTGTGGAGGTTGTGGAGAGGTGTGGTGGGAAACAAAGCGGAGTTGTCAAGGAAGGGGGGGAATGAAACGAGGGTGTTGATTCATCACACTTGAATGAGAGGTGGCACCTGAAGCCAGGTGAATTTGTCTTGAGGCAAGTTTGAGGCACCAAGCACAACCCATCTTGATATATGACACGCTACTGTGACACCCAGTTTGCAGAGAGACAATTTGGGGCATTGATATTTTGCAATGCCAATGGAGGGCAAGACTTGGGGTGCTCAAGAAGAGACAACAGACTGACATGTCTTGGAGCTGACAGTCTTGAGTTTTGGAACACCATCTTGGGCATGAGCTGCTGTCAATCCACATGGATGGGGAGAGGGCGGGGAGGTCAGGGAGAGTGTTGTAGAGCCACTGAACATTGAAGCCAAAAGTGAGATCACGCTTGTAGTGAATGCAGGCGCAGGGCGAAGGAGACGGAGGCGAGGCAGAGGAGAGGCAGAGTGGTGGGAGTGCAAGTGGGAGAAAAATGGTGAGCAACAGCGATGTGTCCACATTCCGATCAAAGATGCAATACCAAGCACAAACAATGTGCACGGACCATCGTGAAGTTTGGACACTTTGATCTTGGCACTCAAGTATTGCACTCATGATTTTTCTTTCTTCTTTCTGTTTTGCAATTCCTTGCTTGTGAGTCAGTTCACCATGACTTATCTACGTACAAAACCTTTCAGGACTTGGAGCCTGTTGAATCTTTGATATACTACTAGGATTTTTTTGTGAATGTGGGACAAATGTCGGCCTTCAAGAACTAATATTCCCCTGGTGAAGTGTTGATTTTGGACTCCAGAATGTGCCAACATTGGTGCTATTAAATTATATACATCCCAACATTTTGAGAATCTTCTCAAGATGTTCCTCAGATGTTTGCCCATAAATGTTCCAGAAATGTTTCCAGGATCTTGGGGAGATATCTGATTTGACATTTTTGCAACATTTTAAACAAACATTTGAAAAACATTGATCATGATTGGTGGTGTAGGTCAAGATGGTAGTTAATTCAGTAGACCAAAAAAAACAAAATTTTACTCTTATTTTCAGCAAAGTACAAAGGACTGCTAAGGACTGCTGAGAGATGAACTCTCGGGAGCCCAGTCAGAGGTGAAAGAAACACTGTGTATTCCAAACTGCTGAAAGACTCACTGAAACAATTTGTTTTGGGGATGCTTTCAGCTGTCTTGAAACAGAGTTTCATCAAATTTTCCTTTGTTTTTAAGATGAAACTCTTTGTTTCAAGACAGCTGAAAGCATTGCTGAAACAAGTCGTTCCAGCAAGTCTTTCAGCAGTTTTCAATAGTGTTTTTTTTCACCCCTGACCAGGCTCCTGAGAGTTCATCTCTAAGCAATCCTTTCATACTTAGCTGACAATAAGAGTAAATTTTCATTTTTTTTGGTCTACTGAATTGGCTACTGTTGCTTACCATCTTGACCTAGGTCAAGAAATTACTTTCCCCGGTGTGAATTTTTCACAAATTGTAATCGCTTGATTGTGCTTGTAACAAATTGTCCCAATCCGTGACTTGTGCTCGCTTAGCAGAACTTATTCTAGATTTGCTGCATTTACATCCGCCCCGTTCACATCCTCCCCTTGCTCGAGCATCTTACACAAAGGTGGTCAGCAGCGAGCCACGGCGGAAGCGGACTATCACGTACGGACTGTGAGCGGAGCAAAGTCGAAGGGACGTCAGCGGCGGGGCATGGCGGAAGAGGATCATCATGCACGGGCTGCGGGTGGAGCAATGACGGAGAGAGGTCAGCGGCGGGGCACGACGGAAGAGAGCGATCGCACACCTCCAGCAGGCGGGGCAAAGTCGAAGGGACGTCGGCGGCGAGGCACGGCGGAAGGGAGCGATCACGCTCTCTCTGCGGGCGGGACAAAGACGGAGAGAGGTCAGCGGCGGGACACAGCAGAAGAGAGCGATCGCCTACGGGCTGCACTTGGGGCAAATTCGAAGGGACGTCCGTGGCGGGGCATGACATAAGAGAGCGATGACGCTTGGTCTGCGGGCGGGGTGAAGTCGAAAGGACGTCAGCGGCGGACTATGGCGGAAGAGAGTGATCACGCACTCCCTGCGGGCGGGACAAAGTCGAGGGGCCCTCAGCAGCGTGCCATGGTAAAAGAGAGCGAACACCTACGGGCTGCAGGCGGGGCAAAGTCAAAGGGACGTCATCGGCGGGCTACAGCGGAAGAGAGCGATCGCCTACGGGCTGCACGCGGGGGTAAAGTCAAAGGGACGTCAGCGGCGAGCTGCGACGGAAGAGAGCGATCACCTACAGGCTGCAGGTGGGGCAGAGTCGACGGGACGTTAGCGGCGGGGCACGGCGGAAGAGAGCAATCACTTGCGCGCTGCAGGCGGCGCAAAGTCGAAGGGCGGTCAGTGGCGGGGCATGGAGGAAAAGGATGATCACGCACGGGCTGTGGGCGTGGCAATGACGGAGGGAGGTCAGCAGCGCGCCATGGCGGAAGAGGACAATTACGCACTTTCTGCAGCGGGACAATGACGGAGAGAGGTCAGCGGAAGGGCACGGCTGAAGAGGACGATCACGCACTCCCTGTAGGTGGGGCAAAGTCGAAGGGACGTTAGCGACGAGCTGCGGAAGCGGACTATCACGTACGGACTGTGAGCAGACCAAAGTCGAAGGGACGTCAGCGGCACGGCATGGCGAAAGTGGATGATCACGCACTCCCTGCAGGCGGGGAAAAGTCGAAGGGACGTCAGCGGCGAGCTGCGACGGAAGAGAGCGATCACGCACACTCTGCAGGCGGGGCAAAGTCGAAGGGAGCTCAGTGGCGGGGCATGGAGAAAAGGTCTATCACGCACGATCTATGGGCGGGGCAAAATCGAAGGGACTTAAGCGGCGAGCTGCGACGGAAGAGAGCGATCACGCACGGGCTGCAGGCGGGGCAAAGTCGAAGGGAGCTCAGTGGCGGGGCATGGAGAAGAGGTCTATCACGCACGACCTATGGGCGGGGCAAAATCGAAGGGACTTAAGCGGCGAGCTGCGACAGAAGAGAGGGATCACGCACGGTCTGCGAGCGGGGCAAAGTCGAAGGGACGTCAGCGGCGAGCTGTGATGAAGAGAGCGATCACGTACGGGCTGCAGGCGGGGCAAAGTCGCTGGAACGTCAGCAGCGTGCCATGACGGAAGAGGACAATTACGCACTTTCTGCAGCGGGGCAATGACGGAGAGAGGTCAGCGGCAGGGCACGGCTAAAGGGGACGATCACGCACTGCCTGCGGGCGGGGCAAAATCAAAGGGACGTCAGCAGCGGGGCATGGGGACAGCGAGCGCATACCATCTGAGCGTTCAGCGGTTGCAGAGCCGGTTACCCGGAACCGCAAGTGAGAGCAAGAAGAGAGAGAGTCCACGTCTATTACTGTACTGTCTTGTCTGCAGAGAGAACGTTTCGCGTAGTGATCCCCAGTGAAAACACGGTATCGGCTGGTATCACCGGGTATCGGCTAGGCATCGCCTAGTATCGTGGAGCATCGGAATAGCAAAAACCCACTCTTCCGATACTGGACGATACTACGCGATGCCAGACAGTGCTGGACGGTGCTAAAATGGGACTCCATAGATAATTTTTATCGTCAAGTATCGTCTGGTATTGCAGTGTACAAAATACACGATACAGTGTGATACTTGCTGCCCTGCAGCGCTCCTGCTCCCCCCGCACACCTGCCCGCCGCCGCGCTCCTGCTCGTCCGCCATCACTGCGCCCACACCGGCACCCGCCGCCTACACCCACACCCGCTGCCCTCGCTTCGTGCTCCGCGCTCCGCCTATCTCCCCGCTCCTGCTCACCCCGCTGCTCTCGGCTGCCCACGCCTCCACGCCCTGCACCTGCACCCGCGCCCATACCGGCCCCGGCACCCCTGCGGGGCTCGACCGCTCTCATCGATCAATTTCGCCTTTTTCTGTCTCCTGCCGCCTATTCCACGGACATCGCGCATGCAAAACTGCTCGCACATCGGGTGTGATGCGAACATCAACCAAGGCAAGCAACACACCTTCCGCCTTGAAGCTGATACAATGGCATGCACAGGCGTGGGTTTGGGCCGCAGACCTTTCGATGTACGAAGGGTGGAGACCGCTAAAATCGACAAAATGAATCTGGGGTGGACAAGCCAAAGGCAAAATACAATTGTAGCACAAGCATTAATACAGCGTGGTGCATCACTGAAGGCAGAACACATACCTGAAAGCAACCTGATACAGCTCAGCGCGCGCTGCGCGAGTCATCAGCAAGATAGCAGAGTACTGATGGAAGCCTGTGCGTAGCACCGTATGTTAAACTCCTCGTCCCACGGTGTCGTGCGCTGAGCTCGCCAAGCTACCTCCACGCGAGAAGAAAGGTTAGACCTGGAGCGACGCTATGAGACACATTTACGCACTTGGTACCCCCCCGCCAAGGCCACTGATGTGAACCCATGCTTCTCCCCGAACACCACTACCAGCACCTGCGTGAGTTCTGCGAGGTTGTCAACTCCATTTCCGGGGTCCTCCATCCAGCGAACGCGGGCATAGAGCAAGACACTCAGACAGATCAGCCAGACCAGAAGCATAGAGGCCAAGAGAACACCCAGAGACCAAGACAGACCAGAAAGCAGAGAGTTTGGGGCGTACAGAGGAGACCAAGAGGAAAGTGGGCGGTGGTAGGTCGAGAGAAGCAAGTTGGGGAGTAGACGTCATTTGATGTCATGGGGTGCACGGACCAGTTCCGCCCAACTTGATTCGACTGACTTGAAGAAATTAATAACAAGTCAAGTTATGTACTAACGAGTCCGGCGCCCTCGAGACTCAGAAATAGTGTGAAAAATTGGGCTAAAATCTATGACATCATATATATGGGGGTGGGCACGGGCGGTTAGTATGATGGCCCATCAATGATTGCACCGCCACATCAAACCGCGCCTACTTCCAATCCCAGTTACTTCTTCAACATCTCTGGTTCAACAACACCCTTCCTGAGGAAACTGAAGATACCAAATGACTTTAAATTGAATAGTACTGTATAATAGCCAGAAATACAATTAATTACTGATTATTCCTCCATTTCCACGTCTTCCTCTGTGTGCCACTCTTCGAGAACCTGGGCTACAGGTCGGATCCCAGCACGTAAAACCTTCGCAAGGATTGCCTCCGGGATATGATACGACTCCGGGCTGAGCTGGAATTTTTTCAGGGCAGACTCGAGAGCTGCCTGCTTGTCCGGCTTCCGGGTGTAGGTACTGTTTGCCTTGACATCAGGAACGCCTCGCAACCGGAAGGCGTCCAGCTGTTGATGCAAGAGCTTCACAGTGAGGTTTGCGCCCCGAGCTGTATCATAGATCTGAGCAACGGTCGACACGAGGGGAATCTTGATCAGAACTCGAAGATCATCAACTTCTTTCTTGCGCTTCGCAAGTTCCTTATCCTTGCGCATCTTCGCAAGTCGGACACGGAAATCGGCGAGCTCAGCCCTACGCTTGCGTTCGATGCCGCTTGCGTCCTCCTTCCGGGCCAGCCGCATGATGTACAAGTGGTCGGGCATTTCGAAGAGCGCGTCCATAAAGTCTTGCGTGTTGTTCTGATTGAACATCACCATCGCGTTGAATTGGTGAAGGGTGAGTGTTGGATGGTTTCGCATGATTACCCGCAGTTGGCCCAGGGCCCCCTCGTTCGCGTCGTTTGTAGCCGGCATCCAGGCAGCTTGACGTTCGCTGGCAGATGCCTCATCAATCAAACCACCGGGCGCAAACTCCGAGGAGAAGCGAATCCACGTTGCCAGCGCGCCTCGAAAGAACGCAACGACAATGTCCTTCAGGTGGGGCAGCGTCGGCATGAGCTTGACCACAGCATCGATGGCAGCGGCGTCCTCCCATTCCTGGCCATCCAACGATGCAGTGAGATGCGAGATGTCGGCGGAAACAACGAGCTCGGGGTTTTCAATAATTCCCTCGATATGCTTGCGGACATCAACGTGAAGAGGACCCAGGTCCAAGGCATTCGTCGCCTCGGCCCCTGGACCACAGACGACGCGCATGTAGGGGTGGCTGATGACTTGCTGATATAGGACCATGGCGCAGAGTTCCGTCAATGTTGCCAAATCATCCAACCCATCCCGCAAGTTCTTCTCAATGTTGGTGAGTCCAGTGTGTGTCTTCCCGTACTCAATGACCTCCATGAGCTCACGGTAACGATCCAGGAACTTGATTAGCTCTGCTGCCGCAAGGCCATGACTGCCGAACTGGGTGTTGCTGGTGTCGGGGAAGCGTGGGTGCCAGTTTCCAACGCGATAGGACATAAAGTCGGTGTGTTTATCCCCCTGCCCTTTCTTGTCATCCTTATTGTTGAGGATGGCACCGGCAATAGCGCACAATTTGACGCCGCCGCGTGTCGAATCATCAAACGCTTTTTGCTCCTGCTCCGTGAGGGTGTCGGGCACCTTTGCACCCGGCTCCAAGAGACGTTTAAGCGCGGCGCTGTTGAACTTGTTGGCAAGTAGGACTGGAAGTGTCACTCCAAGACGCTCCCACTCGCTCATCATCTCCTTGCTTCCACCGAGGAAGCTATTCTGGTCTTTGTGCATACAGCACCCGGCCCAGAAGAAGAGATCGATGCGGCGCTTGTCTGCGTCGGGCAGCGCATCGTACTCTGTCTTCCCCAACGTCTCCACCACCTCCGCCATCAAGGCCTTGTCGCGCTCTGCCTGCTCCAATGGCGAGAGCGCGTTCCATGCTGCAATACCCCCAGCGTCTGCGATTTTCTTCGTGTTCCAGGCAGGCCTGCAGATATTCAACGAGGTCGGAGAGAGCCATTGCACCAAGTCTGTTCTCTCCGAGCTCGTCGACCCCGTCCTCGTGTTTCAAGTCCGACATTCCGTTGCCGGTCGACTTCTCCGTCGAGGCGTGGTCGCCGTTCATCCCCTTCAGAATATGGAGGAATATGCGAAACGTGAATTTCTTCTGGAGGCGTGCAGCGAGAGGACTGTCGTTGAAAACCTGTGCGTTCCCCTCAACCCGATTTTTCCACCCGGAGACCGATTGTTGACTGCTGTGGTCAAGGGTGGACTCGACGCCGCCGTGCCG
This sequence comes from Mycena olivaceomarginata, assembly GCA_029378375.1. Lineage (NCBI taxonomy): Eukaryota > Fungi > Basidiomycota > Agaricomycetes > Agaricales > Mycenaceae > Mycena > Mycena olivaceomarginata. The sequence goes on along the minus strand of JARKIC010000492.1, from coordinate 173,032 downwards.
AATGCGGGGGGTCGACGCAGGGTCAATGTAAAGTGGGTTCTTCTGGTAGTCGGGCACCCGGTGCTGGAATTTGGCAGACTCGTAATTATTTCCCCGGTTGGACGTGGAATCGGCGCTAATTGTAACAGCTACAGGAGCAAGTGTCAGTCAAGGAATCACAGTAAGTGCTTTTCGCACCTTCGTTCAGGGAGAGCTCATAAGTATTCTGCATTCGAGAGGCAATCCCACCTTCCAGCACGCAGCGGCTAGCAGTTCTGCGACTCATCGAGCGCCCCCCGTGAATTTTGACACCGAATATTTTCGCAATTTTTGTCATGAGAGGTCCGACCTTGTCCCTGGCGGCGCCTGCGGCGATTATATCGCGTGCCATTTGGCGCGCATGCACAGTATACATCCCCTGACGAGTAAGTTTCGTTGTCATGGGCCTGGCTTTCGTTTTTGCAATTGCACGCTGAAGCACACCGGCAGCACGCTGTACACGCTTTGCGAGGGCCCGGTTAGCCTGTTGCAGCTCGGAAGTAACTCTCTCCGCCCCCGAGAGCTTGGTGTGAGAGATCAACAGCTGATTCTCGCGCTGGGCGGCGAGATCTTTGGATTTTCTGGTGGCATTTTCCAGGGTGCAGACATCTGTCTCCCGACATAACTTCTCGGCCTTGAGCTGAGCCTGAAGGGCTGCAACTTTGTTCTTGAGGGCTGTGGCCTTGACAGACATGTGGGTAACCTTCCGCTGCGAGTTTGCGAACTCAGTCTTGTAGTTTTTGGGTTTACGCGCAGCCTTCTTTGCCCTCACCACTGGCACAGGGTTGGTGTTTTCTTTGTTGGCCCCGGTGCCTAGGCTCTTCGTGTGAGCTTGCTGAGCCGCCGAGGGCTTCTTGGAGCGTCTAACTTTGGCCTTTCCCATACTATAGGCTCCAAGTGGATGCGAGGGAGGCCAGAAGGTGGAGGAGGGATAAGTATTTTGCGGTAAAAGGCACTGAGAAGTGAATTAGAGCTTCCAATTGCAGTTTAGCAGCCTTATATAAAGTAGAATGAAGACTCACCAACACCCCGTACGTCCTCGAGCCAAAAAAACACGTCTGGAGACCGTCGAGGAGCGATCTGCGCGCGTCGCGTCACTGTGATGTCACGCGTTTGTGTCACTATGATGCGCGCCAAAGCGATACACGTTTGCCGACCCCCACCGGCTACGGATCACTTGCGATCAGCAGCCAACATTTTTTATTCATTTACACCTCTGGAACGGTGGTAGGGTTTGGCCCCAAGAGAATAATTGGGCTGGCACTCCTCAAGATTTCGTCTAAAACTGTGTTTTAATTTAAACCCTACCACCATTCCATTGAAGTACATGAAGTATATTTTTTGGCCTGATAAAAGTGTTGGCCAGCTGCCGAGGCCAGCCGGAAAACGTGTAAGCGTCCCGCCATCAAAATCTGGCTGGGAGGGCTTCAGGTTCAACAGCAACAAACATCCATCAAATATACCGGCGGTGCCCACCCCCAATATATAACTTGGACATGTCCTCGCTCCACTTTCGAGCCCTGACGATACCCGACGAGCCCACAAGAGCCAGCCGATACCCGGCGATCCCACCCGATACTGCGTTTTCACTGGGAGTGATCCGTGAGCCACGGAGTGATGATCAGTAACTTGCGTTAACTTGCTGTTTTCTCTTCTAATGCCCATGGCTGAACGCAGATCTGCGAAGAGATCCCCTTCGAAAGATGGTCAGCTACTCCACTCCAGACTGACGAATAAACGCGCTGCCCACCTGCACTTCTTTCGTTCCTCTGACGAGCTTAAACTTCCTGGTCTCCTTAATCCAAGTAAGTACACAAGGACATCCATACGGCTGCTCTCAGCTCTCATCGCCCTCCCCGCCGCGCTCGCCGACGTAATAACAGGCATTCTCGACCCCGCACCTGTGGACTTTGAGCAATGGGTTACCCCCGTCATAACACCCGCTCCGCCTGTCGTTAGCACGGGCGATTGAGCCAACGCAATCGCTAAGGCAAAAAAAAATCGTCTCTGGTCTCACTCTGGAGGAAAAGATCAATTTCACGACTGGTATCTATATCGGGGCCTGTGTGTCGGTCGGTAAGACTGGGGTCTTCCCCAAATTCACACTATTGATCTCAAATGGCGCGAAGATCCCCGTCTACACTGGAATTGCCTCTGCCTCCAGGGCTCCCCCCGCTCGGTGTTCGTTTGGCGCAGTACGTCAGCGTGTTCCATGCAGGCCTAAACAGCCCCGCGCCGTGGGACAACGCCCCCGTCGAGGCGCGGGGGGAAGCCAATAGGCGTAAACGTTGCCTTGAGGCTCACGACGAATATGGGTGCGTCCGCTGGGCTGCAATTTTATTCCACAATTATTCCAACCAGCGCTGAAGGCCGCCAAGCCGCTGCTAGGCGTAACTGTGAAGGATTCGGCGCCGACCCGTTCCTCTCTGGCGTCGGTTCATGTGCGCACATAACAAGATCAACCGACGCAGGCGTGACAGACCAGCAAGATTATCACTGGCGTGTTGGAGGAGGAGTTGGGGTTTATAGGCGCGATCCCGCCTTTTCTTCCTTAAAATCTTCATTTTCCCAGTTTCTTGTTCGCTACCCTTATGTACATGGCTCCCGTTGATTTTTTTCATCGCTCGGATCCTTCCCCGTTGTCCTTGCATTTTCCTGGTTCTTTTTCTTTCTGTCGTGTCCTGAGATCTTAATTGCTAACGCTGGGAATTTTGTCTTTTCTTTTTTTTTTGGCACGATTCAGCCTTTTTGGGTGGTCTGCACTGGTGGACTCAAATTTCAACCCATTCCAACTCTTAACAGCCTGTTTCTCTCTCTCTCCAAATAAATCGGAACCCACTTCTACCAGGCATTCGGTGTTGCCTTCTCAACCCATAAAAAATCGGAAAAAACATCCACCTACATATATCACAGACTTGATACAAAAGAAAGGCTTGGTGGTTGGCCCACACCTGCATCCGATAGCATGAATGGCACAGCTCACCCATTCGATTCGGGTGCGAGCCATAACACTGGTGTGTCGGAAAAACACTGTTTGGGTTGTAACGGCTTTGGATTCACCAATGGTGGATCCATTGTTTTTATCAGGAGGGAAAGGTACCAACACCGAACCCTGCCTCTGTACTCAAACCCCACAGTGACAAGGCCAAATAGGGGCGCCTTAAAGCGAGATTTTCTGATGGACTTACGTGAGTATAAGGTTTGCACAGGAGATCTGTAGAACCACACCAAGAACAACAAAGCCCCAGGATCCTAGTGACTATGGGAGATACGGGTTGAACGGGATATCAAGTTGAACCCTCTAAGCAGTGGCCATGGGCAAACAGATTGATTATTGTGCCAGGTTCACTTCCAAAACCAAGAATACCACTGAATTGGCAAGTATATCCAGGGCAAGACATATATCAGAAAGGCTCGGTGGTGGATGGCTCACATTTGTATCATGTAGGGGGAGATTGTATCCGCATTGAACAGAAGAAGCTCGTTCGAATCGGGCCCGAGCCATGAGATGATATTTCAGTTTTTGTCCCAGCGGCGGATTCGCCCCAATTTCAATCCCTTTATCATACTTAGGATATCAATCAACCTGTTCGACCAGGCATTCCCATTCCGGTTGCCTTCGCCTAAACCCCCCACAAGATCATCCATATATTACGCCCACGATACACACAAACGGCTCGGTGGTCGGCCCACACCTGCACTCTGTACGCCACTCAGGAGCTCCATAAATACTCAGTTCCGCAGACATCACCCGTTCGATTCGGGTGCGAGCCATGGGGAATCTATTAATGCACTTTTTTTTTCCTTCCCAGGAAGGAATGCAATTAACCGAGTTCTAGATATCGAACGGATCGAGCGCACAGCTTTAATTTGTTTTTCGACTCTTCACCTCACGCAACAATGGCAGGGCGATCAAAGCGAGAATTGATATCAGGATATAGACACATCCACCCACAGCACAGCACAAGAACGGCTCGGTAGTTGGCCCACACCTGCACCCTGTACACCTGCCGTCAGCCTGATATCCAGTTCCGCAGACGTCATCCGTTCGATTCGGATGCGAGCCATGACCATGTTTCCGGCGAATCAAGTTTTTTTCTTCTCACTATTTCACTTTTAGGGATTCGGATTTGATTTCGGATTCAAATGCACAGTTTTTACTTAAATCTGCCCACCATCACAGCGAGTAAATAGGGGTGGTCAAAGCGAGACATCGTGATGTGATGTGATCCACATCAAGTAGTACTTGAATTGCGGCGGGCTAGCCTGTTAGCGCAAGCGAGTGAATTTTTTGGTGTCGATGGTGTGTTTAGGGCATAAAATTCAGGCTGTAAGTGCAATTCGACTCACGCATCACCGCCTCCGTGTCGGCTTCCGATTCAAAAAAGTTGTAGTCAGTAACTCGTCATAGCCAAGTTCAGTATGTACTCAGCAACTCGTCATAGCCGACGGCGCAGGTGCGGTTAACACTGAATCGTATTTCTGTGTTACTGTTACTTGTGTTACTGTATTTTTACAGACGAAAGGAAAGATAGATACGAAGAGAAATCGTGAATGCGTCGTGAGCAGAAAAAAAATCGAGTACAGTACAAGGAGCGTGGCAGCCTCAGGTGGGCGAAGATACAGATGCTTGGATAAGATATACTTAGAGTGCAATTCAGTCGCGCAAGCTGCGACAGCGGCTGCATTCGTGGCGCGGCGAAGGAAGGCTCATGCAAACACACTCTCCCTTGGCTCCGGCGTCGCGGCCGGGGTCAAGCGCGTCGAGAACGCCGCGCTGAACCCCAGCCAGCCGCTCCCGTCGCTGCTGTCTGAATCCGAGTCGAGCCACGGATCGTCCACCCCCTCCGAGGCGAACCACCCGTTTTCGGAGGACGACGGGGGGTCGACGAACGTCGGGTCGGACCACACCGACACCGAGTCGGCGCTGGCGTTCGCGTGGTCGTAAAAGACCGGGGCGGCGGGGGTCGAAGGTGTGGTGGCAGCGAGGAAGGACGACGAGAAGTCGAGCGTGGGGAGGACGAAGGACTGCGCGGGGTCCATTCCCTGCGGCGGTTCCTCGAGGCCCATGCCTGAGAGGATCGATGACGTTTCCGAGAACGCGTCCTCGTCCTCTTCGTCAAAGAGCGGGTCAAAGGTGGATGTAGTCTCCTCGAGCACACACCACCCCGTCCCGCTCTCCCCCAGCACGCCACGCACGGCGGCCTTGCTCCACCCGCGGAACTCGACCTTCAGCACGTTGCACACGCCCTCCGTCCCCGCAGCGACGGTAGAGGCGTACGCGGCGCAGGTTACGCCGCGCGACCACACGTCTGCGACGTCTAGGCGCTGGAAGAGGGACGCGACGCGCGCGGCGTGCGTTTCGTGCGCGGTGTGCAGGGTCAGGAGCGCGGGGAGGGGGAGGCGGGCCCGTGCTTCCAGAGGTGACAGAAGTAGAGGGGAACTCGGGGAGCGGCGCGCGCGAGGTGGGGGTGGGCGCGAGGGGGACGAGGAGGGTGGTGGTGACCGCGGGGAGGGCGGGCGCGGCGAAGTAGTGCTCGATCTCCGCCTCGGTCTCCGGAGCGGCCACGACAACCTTGGGCTTGGCGGCGGGTTTAAGCAGCTCCTTGGACGCCTGGGCGACAGCCGCAGCGCGCTTGGAGGCGGGCCGGCGCAGCGCCTGCCGCTCCTTGTGCATGTTCACCTCCCAGTCCGCCTCGTAGAACGCGCGGCCCGCAACGGGGATGTTGTCCGCGAGCTGCTGGAAGATCGGGCGGCCCGAGGAGAAGTTGCGCGCGGTGCCGAGCCCGACTTGGGTCATACCACGGGGCACCACGGGCCCACGCGGGAGGAAGCGGCTCTGGACCGGGCGCGCGAGGGTCGTGCGCGCGGCGAAGGAGAGACGCTGGTGGATGCTCGGGTTCGCGGCATGGAACGACCGGGCGACGGAGACGGTATTTCCGAGGCCCGGGGCGGTGAGGTGGCCGACGAAGCGGGTGAGGGCGAGACGAGTTTGGGTGAGGAGTTTTTGGCCGAGGCCTGCGGCTTGGGGACGGACGGCGGAGGGGATGTGTAGAGATCTGGCTGTTTGGGGGGCTTTGCGGGTTAAAACCCGCACCCCGTGTGACGCTAGTTGCATCGTTGCCTCTCTTGTGGTGGTAAGAGACAAAGCTGCAAGTATTGTGGAGCCGAGCGCTTTCGTATGTGCTTTTGCCGTGTGGCAGTGCTTGGCAGTGTCCGGTATATCCTGCGGATCAGCCGTTTCCTGCAGCCGTTTCGCTTACCCCTATCACTGCTGCGTGTAATTCAAGGTATTTACGCCGTTCGGTTTCTTGGAATGAGTTTTCCTGTCAGTGTTGACAAAAAAAGAACGACTTCTCGACAGATGGCTTGAACTCGATTCGAACGAGTGACTTCCGCAGAGCACGTTAGACAGATGCTTATGTATTGCGGATGCGGACCCATCCACCAAGCCTTTCCTACCATGTTCCTACTCCGTATATGCGGGCATTTTTTTTTCTGACATTTCAGTCAACTCAAGGGCGTATATTTCAACAAGCTGTCGTGTTATTAGGCATAAGTAATGTTAAATTTACTTGATTTCAAAATTAGGTCAGTACTATTAGCCCCCCGCCTCAGACTGAAAACGATAAAAACTATTCCAGAGTTGCAAGGCATTGATAAAAGAAAAAGGATATGTTTGACATATGGCTCGGGCCCGAATCGAACGAACATTGTCTGCTCAAACACGAGAAACTCAAACATTCCGCAGAGATGGACCGAGCCTTCCTACTCTGATTCCTGCGCAGAATGTACCTGAAAAGATGCAGCAGGAATGGATGTGAACTCAGAGTGATACCTCGCCCTGGCCCAGCTTCAGCAAATGTCATAATTTGTTTGAACCTGCCAGTGGCATGATAGTAGCGATACCTGGATTGCCCCGGTTAACACCGTACCTGAATTGTTCTTTTTCGCATCTGTCAGGCTCAAAAAAAGTCTTGGCTCTACCATATGGCTGTGCCTCGAATCGAACAAGGAGCTTCTGCTGAATACCGATGGCATGGCGGCCAATTATGTATTGCAGATGTGGACCATCCGCCACCCAGCCTTTCGAATTCATCTTGTTTCTGCCCCTTGACATGCGGGCAGGTTTGGGTCAGCCTGAGGGAGGGAAGACACAGATGGCCCAGTAACCATGACCAATGTCGTAAATTTGGTCAAGCACAGAAGTGAATGTGTCAAACCCTCCGACCGGGAGCACAGGAAGTTTGAATCTCAGATTAACTTTCTCAGGGGTTCATGCAAAAAGACACAAGCCTTTAATGGCTCAGGCCCGATTCGAACAGACATCTTCTGCAGAACACACAATAGAACGTTCAACACATTGCAGACGTGGACCACCCACCACTGAGCCTTTCTACCCCATTCCTGCTCAAAATACATACATTTGAAAAGAGCCAATAGGAACCCGGAAAACAGAAGTAAACCTGGTGTGATATCGTTCGTTGGGCACAGCTTCAGCCAATGAAATAATTTTTGAACTTGATATCAGTTATTGGGACCTGAGTTGTCCATGTTCACTTTTTCCCTGCCTCAGAAGCTCAAATAAAAAAATGGAGCACAATCTTGAATGGCTGGGCCTCGAATCGAACGAGGAACTTCTGCTGAATGAACAACATCCAAAACCATGTATTGCAGATGCGGGACCATCCGCCACCCAGCCATTCCTCTCTTGTTCCTACCCTGGTAATGCAGGCAGGTGTTGCTCAGACTGAGGGAGGGAAGAGGCACAGGAATTAATCATAACTGGTGTAGTATATTTGGTCAAATAAAACATGGTTTAACTACCAACCACGAGCCCAGGAAGTTTCAACCTCAGATCAGCTTTGTGTAGAGGTTCATGAAAAAAACTCAAATCAATTTCATGCATGGCTTAGGCCCGATTTGAACGAACTTCTGCCGAAACCTATGGCAAGCTGGTGTACCCATTGCAGAGGTGGACCATCCACCACTGAGCCTTTCTACTCTGATTCCTGTTCAAAATGTGTTTGAACAATGCAGTAGGAGGGAAGGTGAACTCAGTGTTATACCTGCATCTCCATTTGTTTAGTTTTACTGCAGAAGCTTAAAACACACACTGCAAGAAATTGCATGGCCAGACCTCAAATTGAATGAGGAATTTCTGCTGAATAAGTGGCATTCAAAGACATCATGTATTGCAGATGCAGACCACCTGCCACCCGGCCTTTCCTCTCTTGGACATAGGGGCATTTTTTGGGTAGCCTGAGGAGGGAAGAGGCATAGGAATTAGTCATGACCGGTATAGTAAATTTGGTCAAACAGAGAATGGTTGAAATCTCAACCACGAGCCCGGGAAGTTTGAACCTCAGATCAGCTTTGTGTAGAGGGTCATGCAAAAAGGGAGAAAAACAACTCCTAATAATCATGGCTCAGGCCCGATTCGAACGAGCTTCTTCTGCTGAAACTTTATGACACACATTACAGATTACAGAGGTGGACCATCCACCACTGAGCCTTTCAACTCCAATTCCTGCTCAGAATACATACATTTGAAAAAAGCTAATGGGAACTCAGAAAACCAAAGTAAACCTGGGTGATACCATTTGTTGGACACAGCTTCAGCTGATGAAATAATTTTTGAACCTGATAGGAGTTAGTGGGACCTGGGTTCAAGTCCATGTTCTCTTTTTCCCTCAGAAGCTCAAAAAGAAAAAAGAAAAAGTTGTTGCTTCACTTTGCCATGGCTAGGCCTTGAATTGAACAAGGAATCTCTGCTGAATAGCTGGCATTCAGCAACATATATTGCAGATGCAGACCACCCGCCACCCAGCCTTTCCTCTCTTGTTCCTGCCCCGAACATGGGGGCATTTTTTTAGGTAACCTGAGGGAAGGAAGAGCTACAGGAATTGATTTTGACCAGTTTAGTACATTTGGTCGAGCAGAGCATGGTTGAACCCTTCAACCAGGAGCTGAGGAAGTTCAACTTTAGATAAGCTCTGTGTTGGAGTTTGGGCAACCCGGCATCGTGGCTGAGATAATGAGTCTTACCGGATCAGTGCGAGTCGGTGTGAGTAAATACAAGAACACTGGAGAACATTAGAGAAGATGGAAGAATATTATGGAACATTCTAGTTACAATGGGCAATTAGTATATAAGTAGCTACAGATTGCATATAAAGTTCAAGTGTTTGCAGAGCTCAGCCAACCGCTAATATCATTTGTGTTCCCACGAAACTCTTGTCTGATTCTACTACCTTTAATTACAACACTTTGTGTAACTTGAATCCCTAATGGCTCAGGCCTGATTCGAGTGAGCATCTTCTGCTGAAACCTTATGTCAAGCTCGTGTACCCATTACAGAGGTGGACATCCACCACTGAGCCTTTCTACTCTAATTCCTACTCAAAATATGTTTGAAGATATGCAGTGGGACGGTCCACACAGCCTCAGATGAAAAATTGAACCTGCCAGGGGCCTGATACCAGTGATACCTGGATTGGCCTTGTTCACACCGTAAATGTATTATTATTTTTCACTCTGGCTTTACCTCAGAAGCATAAAAAAACTCGGTTTAGCAGTGGTGCATGGCCGGACCTTGAATTGAACAAGGAACTTCTGCTGAATTGGCATCCAGCAATATGTATTGCAGATGTGGACCATCCACCACCCAGCCTTTCCTCTCTTGTTCCTGCCCCAGATGGGGAGATTTTTTGGGTGGCCTGAGGGAAGGAAGAGAATTAATCTTGACCGGTGTAATAAATTTGGGTAAGAAGATGAGTGAATAGTTGAACTCTCAACTGTGAGCCCAGGAAGTTTGAACCTCAGATCAGCTTTGTGTAGAGGGTCATGCAAAAAGGGAGAAAAACAACTCCTAATAATCATGGCTCAGGCCCAATTTGAACGAGCTTCTTCTGCTAAAACTTTATGACACACATTACAGATTACAGAGGTGGACCATCCACCACCAAGCCTTTCTACTCTGATTCCTGCTCAAAATATGTTGAAAAGATTTGGTGAGAAGGAAGGTTAACTCAGTATTATACCTATGCCTACATTTGTTTAGTTTTGCTTCAGAAGCTTAAAAAACACACCACAAGAAATTGCATGGCCGGACCTCAAATTGAACAAGGAATTTCTGCTGAGTAAGCAGCATTCAAAGACATGTACTTATTGCAGATGTGAACCACCTGCCACCCAGCCTTTTCTCTCTTGTTCCTGCCCTGGGCATGCAGGCGGGCTTTGATTAGCCAGAGGGAAGACTAATCAATTATGACTGGCATAGTAAATAAGAAGATGAGTGAATTGTTGAACCCATCAACCAGGAGCTGAGGAAGCTTGAACCTCAGATCAGCTTTCTGAGTAGGAGGTTCTTGCAAAAAGGCAGAAAAATTTGGAAATGACACTTAATGGCCTAGGCCCAATTCAAACGAGAATCTTTGTTATGGCAAGCTGGTGTACCCATTACAGAGGTGGACCATCCACCACCGAGCCTTTCCACTGCAGTTCCTGTTCAAAATACATCTTCCACCATGTAACTACATACTGGCAAAACTGCACACCTTGAGTCATGTCGGCACTGGTCGCAAGTACAGAGGGAATACTCAGAGGCAAAGGATCAAGTGGTTGTCATGTGGTTGAGCTGTGCAACCAGGAGGGAGCGAACATTTGAACTTGCTCAGACTGAGTGGGAGGTTCATAAAAAGAGAAGAAAACCGCTGATGCTGGATGGCCCAGGCTCGATTCGAACGAGCAACTTCTGTTGAAAGTCCAACTTGAACGCAAACCGGAGCAAACATGTTACAGATGCAGACTATCTGCTACCGGGCCTTCCTACTTTTGAGTTGCCCTGAAATATATGCAAAGGTTTAGCACAGGGAAGTGTGGACAATTATAGTTCTGTACTAGATTTTTGAACCACAAAAACCCGGCTTACTGATACACGGACTGAAGTACCCAGTGGCCTGAAGATGGATGAAAAAAGATGTTCGGGGGCTCATGGCTGGGCCTCGAATCGAACGAGGAACCTCTGCTGAATCAGGCATCAAGAATCATCATAATCATATACCGCAGATGCGGGCCACCCGCCACCAGCCTTCGCTCTCTTATACCTACCTCGGACATGTGGACATTTTTTTACTAGCCCGAGGGGAGGGAAGAGGGACAGGAATTAATCCTGACCAGTGTAGTAATTTTTGGTCAAACAGAGAAGTGAATGGCTGAACTCCAACCAAGAGGCCTAGGGAGTGCAAGTTTGAATGAAGCCTTGCAGAGGAAGTAGTTTGCAAATTTAAAAAGAGTAGAAAAACTACGACATTGATGGCTCGGGCTCGATTCGAACGAGCATTGCGTTCTGTTGAAATACACATCATTTCTATGCTGAACATATGCATGTTACAGATGCAGACCTTCTGCCACCGAGCCTGTGAGGGAAGGAAGAAAGACAAATGGTCAACTCGTTTACAGACTCTGGGGGGAAGGGATCGTTGAAGGTTCAACTACACCCAGTAGGTGAGCAAGACCAAAAATGCTTGAGCTTTCAGCCTGGCTTCGGTATACAGGTGTTGAGAAAGAGAAAAAAATATGTTTTTGACTTGGGCTCGATTCGAACGAGCGGCTTCTGTTAGATGATGAGCAAGCGTACACCGTCCAGATGCGGACCATCCGCCACCGAGCCTTTCTGGATTTGTTCTTACCACCTTATTTCCCGTATAGCGGAAGCATGCCTCACGGGCCCCATGTTGCAAGCGATGTATTCCCAACCGAGTATGTAATCAAGCGTCAAAGGAGCTGGGACTGGAGTTCGGCAGCCTAAGAGCACACAGGCAAGTCTTGATTGATGTAAGGCTTCGACTCGCCCGGAAAACAATCAACCAGAGAGGCCTTTTGAAATTTGAATGTCGGTAGAAGCGGAATGAAAATGCGAGAAAAGATGACGCATGAATGATAGTTGAAATGATTAACGCCCGTCAAACACCAGCAGTCCATAATGATAGTGGATTAGAGTCTGCCAATCGGTCACTTGGACCCTATTTCAACACAGTGCCTTGTAGCTGGAGCGACGGTATCACAGAAACAGAGCAATCGGCGACATGGAAACAAAAGGAGAAAGCGTGTTGTTTGTCTTTGCTTTTGATTTGAGCTTAACAGCCCACCGCGTGTTGGTTCATTTCAGCTTTGACTACCACACACCATGTCCGCCAGACGGCAGGCATCCACCACCTCTCTTGCAAAATATGCCAGGGGCTCCGACATCGGGCCCCACGACCGATCCGTCGATTTCTGCAATGCATTCTGGGGCTACGCCGACAGCGGCGTCGATGTGCTCTTTGCCCGCATGCGCGGCGCCGCGAGGACGACGGACGAGCTACGAAATTTCTGGAAGGAGAGGTGCGTCCGTCCGCGTGGGTTCCGGGTGGCATTTATTTATTGTGTGAATTAGGGCGGCGATTGAGGACGAGTATGCGAAAAGGCTTGCAAAGTTGGCGAAACAGGTGCTGGGCAGGGATGAGATAGGGTGAGTCGATGCTACGGATATCCTCTTGGACCATCTTTGAAGCTGGGTCCACGACTTGGGCAATTCAATTGGAATGGATGTGGCTTCGATCCACCATCCATCGAGGCTCGTATGATTGGATTCAAGCCTCAAATGGACGCTCTAATTGCCAGCCCATTTTGGGGCTTATCTCGGGCTTTGAGCCCGGCCCTGCGCCCAATGGGAACATCAGGCAGAGCTTCATCGCGCCGCCGTCGGCGTCCATGAATGGTCGCTGGTGTGCGGCGTGATCTGTGGACTGCGCTAGATTCGACTGGGTGATACACGACCACATGGCACGGCGGTATCATGGTAGCGGCTGAACTACATGGGACCGGACCGGCTCTACAACTTTCGAATAGCGAGACTAATTAACACACAGCGAACTGCGCAACTCCCTCGACACCATCCGCACCGAAACCGAGCGCCAAGCGCACTACCACCTCACCCTCGCGCAGCAGGTCCGCGGCGACCTCGAAGCCCAGACCGCCGCCTTCCACGCCAAACAGACGCACCACCGCAAGAACTACCAGTCCGCCATCGAAAAGTCCTTCAAGGCCAAACAAACCCAGGAATCCTACGTAGCGAAGGCGCGCGAGAAGTACGAGACGGACTGCATGTGCATCAACTCGTACACCGCGCAGCTGGGGCTCGTGCAGGGCCGCGACGCGGAGCGCATCCACCTGAAGCTCGAGCGCGCGCAGAAGACGGTGGTGCAGAATGAGCGCGACTTTGCGAATTTCGCGAGGGCGCTGGGGGAGGGCGTGGAGCGGTGGGAGCAGGAGTGGCGCGTATTTTGCGATGCGTGCCAGGATTTGGAGGAGGACAGGCTGGAGTTCACGAAGGACAATATGTGGGCGTATGCGAACGCTGTGTCGACGGTGTGTGTGTCGGACGACGAGGTGTGTTGCGTGCCGTTGTGATTCTTCAATTTAATCTAACTAACATTTGCGCAGTCTTGCGAAAAAATGCGCCTCGCACTCGAACAAATGGAGCCCGCCAAAGACATGGAGGCCTTCGTGCGCGACTACGGCACGGGCAACCAGATCCCCGACCCCCCTATGTTCGTCAACTTCTCCGATCCCAACGCCATCCCGAGCTCGTCGTCCCGACCCACGTTCCACGCCGCAGAGTTCGCACGGTCGTCGCAGCGCGCGGCGCCGCTGAGGCGGAATTCCGCCCAGCCGGAAGAGGATCTGGAGCCGACAGGGGAAGGGGTGAATATGACGGGCGTGGGGGCGGTGAGACGGGGGGACGACCCGAGTGCGGCGGCGGCGGCGGCGGCGACGGTGTCGCGCCAGAACACGCAGAGCCGACGGGCGGCGGAACAGCAGCAGCAGCAGCAGCAGGCGCAACAACACCAACCTCAACCCCGCCAGCAACAGCAGCAGCCCAACGGTTTCGCCACACCTTCGCCCACGACCACGACCAATGGGGACGTGGCCCGGCAACCCACGACCGCCACGAGAACGTCCCGCTCGCCGTCGTACCGCGTCCCCCCGCGCGACCCGCTCGCGGAGCCGATCGACCCCAACGCGGATACCTTCATCAAGGTGGGGCCAAATGCGTATCGGGTGGATCTGGCGCGGGATCCAACTGCAACGCAGCAGCAGGGACGTCCCAGTGTCGCAGAACGTGACCGGCGGGGCGAATCGGGGGGCGTCGCCGCAGGGTGGTCCTAGCGGAAACAGCAACGGGAACGCGATGGACCCGCTGGCGCGGCAGATGGAGGAGCTGGCGATGCAGAGCCAGGGGACGATCCGGAGGAATTCGCGGTCGAGGAGTGTGCGGCGCGGGGCGGGGGACGGTTCGGCCCAGCAGGCCCAGAATCAGCACCCAGCGCCGCAGCATCAGACGCGGCCCTCCTCGTCGATGTCGATGTCGCTCGCTGCGCCTCACACGCAGCAGCAGCAGCAGCAGCAACATCAACAAAGGGCACCGTCGCCAGGGCGGGACTACCGCTATTCCGCGGACGCCGTCGTCGGCGCGCACCCGTCGCTCTCGCGCCCCGCGTCGCCGAACCCCGCGCCCATCACCGCCGCGTTCATGCGTCCCGCCTCGGCCGCGTCCGCGGCGGGGGTGGGGCGTCCCGGGTCGGAGATCATCGCGGACGTGCTGACGGACTACCAGCAGAGCCTGCCGGGGGGAGCGCAAGACCGTCAGCCGCGCGGGGAGCCGGAGGGGGAGCTACTCGTCGGGGGTGGGGGTGCCGGCGCCGGGGCAGGGGCAGGGGCACGCGTATAATGCGAGCGGGAGCTCGCAGGCGAGCCACGGGCAGAGTCTGGCGAGGCCGACGAGCCAGATGGGGTATGCGGGGATTGGGTCGGGGTCGAGGAGCAGTAGTCCGCAGCCGCAGTCGATATCGCGCGGGCCCAGCCCTGCGCCCGGCCCTGCGCCAGGGAATGCGAACCCGAACGCAAGGCAGAGCTTCATCGCGCCGCCGTCGGCGTCGAGCAGCATGAACAGCCGCAACGGCGCGGCGAGCCCGAATAATCTGGGGATTGCGCTGGACCCGAGTGGGCGGGTGATACACGACGAGATGGCGCAACGGTATCAGCAGCAGCAGCCACCACAGCAGCAGCAACAGCGCCAGTCGATGGCGGCGCCGCCGTCGCAGGGCGCGTACAACCAGCCGCAACGGCGCGTGAGCTACATGGGGCCGGGGACGGTGACGCCCGCCCCGCCGCCGCCGCCGCCTCAGCAGCCGGCCTATGGCGCGATGACACCGTACCAGCCCCAGCCAGGCTACGTCCCACCGCCGCCGCCCCTGCAGCAGTCGTACACCCCCGCACCGTACCAGGCCCCGCCGCCCGCGCAGCAGCAGCAGCAGGTGTATCAGCCGCAGCCGCACGCGAGCGCGTACCAGACGGTGAACGGGCTGCAGAACGGACTGCAACGCGGGGTGTCGACGGGGAGCGGGGGGTATTATTCCGATGGGCGGCAGCAGCAGCAACCCCAGCAGCATCAGCAGCAACTCGTACGGGTTAGTCCTCAGCAGCAGCAGCTTGTGCGCGCGCCGCAGCAGCAGCATCTACAGCTACAGCCTGTACATCAGGCGCCTGTGCGGCGCTCGCCGTCGCCGCAGCCTCAGCAGCCCACGCAGACTACTTCCGACGGAAAGTGGATCATGTTCTATGGTGCGTTCTTCGTCTTTTGCGATTCTTCTCGTGACTCACTCGCAACCTGTTTGCAGTCAAAGCGCTGTTCGACTACCGGGCGACAATCGACGAGGAGTTTGACTTCCAGGAGGGCGATATCATTGCAGTGACTGCCACGCCCGAGGACGGGTGGTGGAGCGGCGAGCTGCTGGACGACGGGCGGCGCGTTCCGGGGAAACATATATTCCCGAGTAATTTCGTCGTGTTGTTCTGAGGGACGGACGCTGTGCGCAGGATGGGATGATTTTTCGTGCTTCTATGTAGACTATGCTGTGTGTGTACTTGACTGTGATGTTGAATGTAATGTTGCAAACGGCCGAGAACGATTGTATCTGTCTTGCTAACGTAGATGGTGGCTACGTTGCCGCGCGGTCTCGCCCTCAATTGAAGCTCTGCTTTAGCGTGGGTGCGACAGTTAGTAAAAGGGAACGCCGCGCATGGCCAAGACCAGCATTTCGAGAGCCTCCGCGTCCAGCAGTCGATAGATAGTCTTCCTCTTCCGAAGTCGAAAATCGAGGTGGGTCTGTGCACATGAAGGCGATCATCTGAAGCGTCAGAGGAGCAGGACATGCGCCGAAGCAGAGCTACACTCCAGCTGAGAGAAACTACGGCTTCCAGAACGAGCGCGACAAGATCTTTGGAACCACTCTGACAGGGCACAAGATGATTGTGGTCCACCACCAGGTCGAAAACTTGCAGATGCTTGAGCGTTGAGGGCGGGGGAAGGGGTCACCGCCTTTAGCGTCGAAACGCCTGGAAGGATCGCTGAAGGGCGGGAGGAGCCGGAGAGCCTTGGATGGAAACTTTAGTTCCGGAATGAAGGAGTGCGTCCGGCAGATGGAGTAGTCCAGGAAAATCTACGGAAGTCGGAGATCGCCAGGAAGCTCCAGGTAGAAGACGAGCTCGGAGCTCGCGGAACAAGCCCTGCACGAATTAGAGAAACTGGGTCACAGGGAATATAAGCACGACACCAATAAGATACTTGTAGCCGCTTTAGCAAGGCAGCGTGAGGCAAGACTGGTGTATCAGTGAGCCCAGGAGTGGAGCTTGAGAGAGCCAAGCCAGATTTTTGTTCCTTGAGCCACAGGCGTGTCGCAAGACCTTTCAAATGGGTTGTGTCGACTTCGCGAGGCCAGGTCCCGAGTTCTCTGCGAGAAAGCTGCAATTCCAGTAATTCTATAGATCTGCGCCAAAGCAATGGATGGCATTCTGCGGCAGCAGATTCGAGCCAGAAAAGAACGGAGGAATAAAAAGCCCTGATATTTCCGGTTGCAGAAAAAGAAGAGGCAGGATTCCCGCCTGGGAGATTTGCAGTTCTGAACTCAAGATGAAGGTGATGGCCGAAAGCAAGGAGCGACCAATGTTTGCTATTGTTTTTGCTCTCACTCCTTCTCCTTCTCCTTCGTGTTCGTTTGGTTGGGCTTCTGTAGTTTCACCTGGTTTACCGAATCCTATGTGGTTAGTGGCCTCACACCTGCCTCCCCGACCCTCTCGCTCGTCAAAATACCAAATACCGATCAGCCGTCTGCAGTAAACACATCTTGAACGCGCAAGTCTCGATCCGGGCGCCATGTTGCAAGCTCTGGTATGACTGCCCCGAGTGCCACGCGGAGGCCCAGACACACAACCTGGCCAAGACCGCCGAGATGACCTTCATGTGCAAAAAATGCAAAAAGGCGTTCCGTAAGGACATGTCTGTGTACGAGGAGAGCGACGAGTACTGTCCACATTGTGATAACCACTACGTGCGCCTTCCGTTTTCGTTCATCGCGGATGAGGTTTACGCGTCTAAATCAGGTTATCGACGCGAAGACACCGAAGGCAGTCGTCAAAGTGGAAGGAGAGGATATTCGTGTGGATGCGAGGTTTGTTCCTTCTATTTTCAACTGCCTGCCTCGTCCTCTGATATGTTCTTGTTACTATAGAATGCTCAAGGATGACCGTGTCAAGGTCGACGATGATTTATTGGATGACGATATTTTCGCAGATCGACTGGGATAATCACAATTGTATGTTTTGTATTCAGTTTCGCGTTCGGTTGGGACATAAGGTCCAAGCGGCATTCCTTCAACAAACCCGTGTGGTTCTCAGGTTCAAATTGACCGTCCCCGTCGCCTCGATTGTGACAAACGAATCGCACGTCTCGGCCAATACACCCTCCAAAATTCAGATCATGTGCCCATCACGACCACGTGCACCAACCCGTCTTGTCTCGAACTCTCACTTTCCTGAGGCTTGCTCGATCTTCTTCCCAACAATCCTGCTCCCCGTTGGCCACAGTGAGACCCCCCGAGCATCCTATACGCTCCAGAGATAGCCTGAATCTTCTGCCTTCACACTTCCGCGGCCTCAGACGGTATGCCACCCAATGCCACCCTCGTACCAACAACAGAAAAGGTTTCTAGCGCCGAGAGGGAAGTTCGCATTCCGGAAGGGAGCTGTGAGGCACCGCCGCGCGGCTCGCTGGACCTGTTTACGATGAATCTCGTCGCGTACTAACCGCGTCTCTCACACTCCGGGCTCTTACACATCTGTGTTTCAATCTACCGTTTTCTTGCTTGTACGACTCGGTTCATAAAATGCATGTTTCCATAGCATCAACACTCGAATTTCAATCGAAAATTCACCTTTGCGCCCCAGTTCAACACGTGACCATTCAGCCGCGCTCGAAGGCGACCAAACTTTGGTACACAAAACCTCAAACTTGCATGCGACCTTTATGCGCACCAATCGGCATTCCTTCAATTTCCCTTTTTCCCGTCTTGCATCGATAATGGATGACTTCGGCGAATAATCGTAAAATCGTGGCGATAGCGCATAGGCCGGTGTTTCTGATAAGTAATTGAAAGCACTTTGAATTCATTAATTGATTGTATTGGTAAGGCCGAAAATGTCCCTGGTATCCTCTGTTCCAGCCACAGTATAACCGCTATAACTTGCAATTCCAACTGAAACCGGAAGTATGAGGTGCTCTCCTACTTATACGGCCGCTCATACTGCTGGATCACCTGGGCCGGGGCGGACCGCCACGGACCGCCGACTGATACGCTCCCTGATACATACCTTCGGTACCAGGAACGGAAACACCGGGTTTGATACTCATCATCTCAGTGAGGCAAAAACTAACCCTGAAATGGTTAGTTTATGGAGTGCATATTTTGTTACTTAAACCTCAGACCTCAGGAACATTTCCGGTGACTCTGAAACAACACAATTTCCGGTTGCCTGGAGCTATTTCAACGTATTTCCAAAAACTAATATGACAGCAATTTGGACTGTCGAAATTTTACAAGCCCGAGCCTCTTGATCCTCTGCTCGTCAGGGTCAAACATCCGGAGCACAATTGGTTCCGTGTACCCGAGCGTTCGCCCTTCGCCATTGACAACCAGAAACTCCGAATCACGCTTCTAAGGTCGTGCGGCCGCTAGAGGCTGAGCGCTGAGCACGGAAGGCGCGACTCACCGTGATCTTCGGTGATCTTCGGCACGTGTGTCGTGGATTCATATTTAAGGAACCTTTCCTGATCAGGGTCGACCATGTTTCCAAGCTCCGTCCTTAACTTGTGACCTGAGACATTCCGCGATCTCTTGCTCCACCTATATCTCCCCTTCTCTTTGTCGTCTCCACCTTTCTCTCCTTTCGATCCTCCCAATCGCGCTCTCTCTTTCTCTTTCATTCTCAATCGCAACAACAACCCGCCAACCCTGCGATGCGCGCCACTGTATCCATCTACGAGGACCCAGCGCCCAAGTCCGAAGCGGACGTGTGGACTGACGAGGAGTCGAAGAAGACCTTCTACATGGTCCTAACGGTCTCGTTCGCCGCCGTCTCCACCATGGTCTATGTGGGCTACCAGCTATTCGGCCGCGGGATACCACTGAATTCGGACCATGGGTTAATGTGAGTACACTCTTCCTCCCCGTACGAATGACACCGACCGACCGATGTCATCGTCGTCCCCCCCAGATCCAAACTCCCCCGCTACCCTCCAGTCTTTGTCTGACGACCCCGTCGCAGGCGTTGAGAATCGAGAACCCTGTCAGCTGTCAGTCCGAGGATTGCGGCCGCAAACCGACTCGGACGCGGCGCAAGTTACTAATTTAATTAATTAACGGGCATCGGCGCCCGCTGCTGGTTGGGGCAGGTTGGGGATTGGCCGCTGGGCTACTTCCTGGGGCAATCCGTGTGTAACATACCTTGTAATATGTGACTCTGTACAGTGTATTGTGTCCATTGACTCGTGATTATCGATTCGGGAGGAAATCACATGGTGGTCTTGGCACTGGCCAATTGAATGGCAGCGTCGATCAGCATCGTGATGTCTGTCGCGCGCATCCAGTTGCATCTTGTCTTCGACTTCCACTCAGTCTGCCTGTTTAGCCAACCTCTTCTGTCTCGCGTGGTACAGAGAATCGGTACGCTCGCGGGGCCTCATTTCTGCGCGGTTCAAATCCAGCGATTCGATTTCGATCAAACTTTAGTCACTTTCATTTTACTGTGCAATTTCGTTCAATTCGGCACGGGTTGTGACCCGTGACCCAAAATACCGATTCGGCACTTCGGCAACCAACCAAGTTTGGCGTGACACCTCCAAAAATTCGGCATTCAAGACGGAAATTTTCGAAAATTTTGCCTTTTTTGCACCTCCAAGGGAGATTTGGCCCGAATGTCACGCATTTTACATTCGGCACTGGGTGCCGTGACCCGTGACCGAAACCAAAATTCATCGCGGCACAGGGGGTGCGTGACGCGTGACCGCCGAATTGAACGAAATTGCACAGTATAATTACTACTAGTACGAGGAAGCAAAGCACATGTGCCCAGCTTCCCATTCTCAACCTTCAGGTAATTCCTTGGCCCTCTATGATGGACGAGTATATACGAATGACCTCTTAGACTACTGGTCCGGTCCTAGCGGCCAGTCTAGCAGTCTTGCTGTCAAGTCTGACATTGTTTCAATGTTTGTGCCCGCTCGGAGTTCCATTCCGAGTCTGACAGTACACTGAACGTTTCATACAGTCAATCTCATCTGTTTCGCATGGTACCGAGAATCGGTATTCGGACTTTCTCGGGCCTCCAATCTGTGCGGTTTGAATGCACCATTTCGGTTGAAACTTTTGTATTTTACCACAGGGAAGCGAAGTTCTGGGAAGCTCCGGATCCTTTGCTCAGTAACTATGCACGGCAGCTTCCGATTCTCAACCTTCAATCCTCTGCGGATGAAGTTCAACCCTACTAGTCGAGCCGTAGCGGCCAATCTAGCAGCCTTGCCGCGCCGCACGCCATTTTGGGCCCCTCGATCCCCTCCCGAGCCCCAGGACACTGAAAATGTCGTGTAGTTTCTCGCCGGCCGCCATGTATCATATATCCGAAAACACAGCGACCAGGTGGGGCGCTGAATCGATCCATCTCACGGATCCGAGTCGGGGATCATCCGACGGCACGCCCTATGTACAAGCCGGTAAACTTCTCGTTCAACACCGCATATGCCATATGATATCCCGTTGCCGGCCGCGGCCGAAACTTAGTGTGTGATAGGGTTACCTTCTCTACAGCCGTTTTTTCCGCCTTGACTTATAAAAGAAGCAAAAGCGGGGCGCGAAAGGTGGGAGCGAATTTACTTAAGGTCTCCGCTTCGGTTCTATCGTTCCGCGTTACTTATCTCCACCCGTTCTTCCGCCTTGACGGATACAGTAAAAGAAGTGGTGGCGACCAAGGCGGCGACTTAACCTAACCCTCGTCCTCCCAGCGATGGAGTTCTCGGCTCAAAGTTCCCCAGACGAACTTCCACGCGGTGCCCGTATATCTCCAGTTTCTCTTCTCACCGAGGAAGACAGTGCGAAGGATGTGCGCCCGCAATCAATTCGGAAGCAACAAGTGCCGGGTTCAGTCGTCACAATCTCACCCATTCCCCGCGGTCGAAGGGGAAAGCCCATTCTCAGTCGACTTCCTCGACAATTCTCTTTCCACCGCTCGCGTCATATACCTCAAAATCCTGGTCGCTGGCGTGACGGTCCTGGGTCTGGTGGTATTTGCGGTTTGCGCGATCTACTGGGGGTCAATCTGGAGCACGCCGCATCGCTCTGTTACCGGATGGATCGTGGTGCGGCTCGTTTCTTTCACGGCTAGTGTATGAGCCTGATTTCTTTTGAGCCGTATAGGATTTTGATGGCGGGTTTGTGGGCGAAAAAGTCGTCGCATCTCTCTTTGGGATGAACGACGAGTCGAGAGGCGTTGAGTGGGAAGTAATATCTGCCAGTCGATTTCCAGAGGGGTTATCTCAGGTGAAAAAATGCTATCGTAGAAGAAAAGGCCTGGGCGGTGGTTGCTAGTAAGTCGACAGCCGCCTTGCTGCTGCCCTAACAGATGTGATTTGATTATAGTCAACCCAGGGACCAGCTCAAATCTAGCCGCCGCTCTCTCCGCAGTTGACAAGTCGTACAACTCCTCTTCGGCAATTACATTCGTTGGTTCTGAGGCGCGAAATGAGGTTGAATAGTATGTCTTCGTCATGGCTCTGGTTGTCAATATGTAACCGCTCCTACAGTCGCAATGTAATAATGCCCCTGGTACGTCTGGTCCACAATCTCAAGCTCCGATCCCGATACGTTGCAGGTATCATCCCAATTAGAAAAAACTAGCCGGGCATTTGCACTCGAATTCGCCCGAAATATTTCCCAGACAGTTAATACCACCGCATTACTCTCCAACGCACCGCAGATCATAACAGAACCGATTTCATATACCATCGACAATGTCCGGCCCTTCTATGTGCCAGTGTAAGTTCGTTTCCCGACCGTCGGTGCGCCATGTTGATTGAAGTTCAGAGCGGGCGCAGTCACTTTCGCGGGTCTCATCTACCTGTTGATCCTCTCTGTGAGCCTATTTCAGCCGAATTTCTCGTTCTTCTAACGGTAGATTCAGTTCTTCATGGTCGTTCGTAAACTTCTCTCTGGCAAATTTAATCCCTCACAATTTGCCGACATTTAGCTCCTCTCTAATGGCGCGCGCCTAGCCTCAGGTCTAGAACAGCGTCTTACGCTAGGCTCTCTAATTCGTGTCCGACTAGTCACCTGCTTCGTGGGGTACTTTTTCGTGGCGGTAATTCATGCTTGATCGTCTTTTAAGCCTCCCTGACGACAGGCACAGTTGTTTTACACGCTTTTGAGCGTCGCATTTCAACTGTCATTCAATATCAGGTGCCACTCATGTAGACCACATGGATCTCCTCCTCACCATACCTAGATTCGGCAAGGCCGGCATTATAATATTCTGGATGCTCAACTGGATCGGAATGCTTGCGTGGTGTGTTTAATTTTCTTATACCCTGTTCGGAACTCACTCTATTGCCCAGCGGTCTGGCGCTGGAAGCGCTGACGACGCTCGTGACGGTCCGCTTGATCCCATTGTTCCTCATCTTCTGGATCATTTCGAACATGTCGGTATCGGGATACCCACTCGAGGTCCTTCCGCACATCTACAAATTCGGGTACCTGTACCCGTTCTACAACATCTCGCGCGGGGTGCGAACTATTGTGTTTGGCACGAAGAACGACCGTTTGTCATTTCCCCCTCTTGCGTATCTATGCTCATGCTACTTGTTTAAGTCGGTATGAATTTCGGCATCCTTCTGGCATGGGTCGCCATTTCCTGTGTGACGTTGCCTCTGTTTCAGTGGTGGATGCGCAGGAAGATTGTTCTGGTGGAAGCACAACCGCCAGCCGAACAAAAAAGATAGAATACTTTTGTCTTCCGACTCGGGTTTGCCCGGTCGCACCCAACAAATTGAAACTTGGCGCATCTCATGTGTGTGGTTGAATTCTCGGAATCTGGCGACGGGGTACCTTATTTACATGATATCGCGGCATAATTAACACATATTAGAATCTGACAGGCTTTGTTCTCTGGTTCATAGCGCTTCTGGACAAAATTTAACCATGAAACCAAAATCGGCGTTATTCGGTGCTAAGAATCGGCAATGAACTGCCGAATTGGATCGATCGAGTCACCCTTTCCTTTTTCGTTCTTCCTTCTCACTACCACTTTCTGGCCTTCTTCTCTCCCTCGAGAGCATGAGTGCGCGGTTCCCCTCACTAAATGAGCGTTCGGCAACTGAAATACAATGAAGACGCAGACGCACTTGACGGTCGGCTACTCTTTGCCATTCCGAAGAAAGGTTCGAGACCGCGAGACCGCGACGACATACTTCTCATGCACTACATTTTCTTCAGGAAGACTCCACGAAAAATGCCTCAGTATTCTCTCTGGTTTGTAGCTCTAAGTGGACTATTTTTCTCCCTATTGACGTCCCTGCAAGGTGCTGATATTCAGTTCCGGAGACACGCAAGGCTCGACGTGTGTCTTGCCGTCAATCATAACATTGCCCTGTTTGTGTATCCCATGTTCTGTGTATTCCTCTCATAACTTCACCAGTGTCTTCCTCCCGGCATCCGACATCCCTTCTTTCGTCGGCAAAGGAAATGTCGATCTCGGGATTACTGGTCACGACGTGATACTCGAAGCTGAAATGCAGAACCATGTCACCGAAGCCTTGCGGCTAGGGTTTGGGAAATGTTCGCTCCAAGTGCAAGTCCCGGAAGCGAGCTCTATTAAGACCGTCGAAGACCTTGCTGGAAAGCGTGTCGTCACCAGTTTCGAAGTGCTTTCAGCGCAGTATTTCGGAAAGCTTGATGAAAAATCCAATCTTTCTGGTGATCAGAAAACCAAGATAGAATACGTCGGTGGAAGTGTCGAAGCTGCCTGTGCCCTCGGCCTGGCTGATGGAATTGGTACGCGATGCGATCTCATTTCAACGCGACTCTATATCTTACCCTTTTCTGCAGTTGATCTCGTCGGTACGTTGGGTTGATTTGTGGTTTAAATCTTGACCCATTTACGCTACTACAGAGTCTGGCGACACTATGCGTGCAGCTGGCTTGCATGCCATTGCTACGCTCCTCGAATCCGAAGCCGTGCTCATCAAATCGACCGTCCCAAAGCACCCCGAGCTTGCACCTCTCATTGACCTAGTGACGAGCCGGATAGCGGGCGTCATCGCGGCCAGCAAATATGTTGTGTGTCAGTACAACATCTCCCGGGACAGGCTCGCTGCAGCCACACAAGTGACCCCTGGGCGCCGTGCACCGACAGTAAGTCCTCTCGAGGAAGAAAACTGGGTCGCCGTCAGCAGCATGGTCGAGAAGAAAAGAATCGCGGGGATTATGGACGAGTTGGTAAAAATTGGGGCTGAGGATATTTTGATTTTCAACCTTGACAATTGTAGGGTGTAGGAGAAGGTGGCGGTCGCCACTTTACACAGACGATGAACGTGTATCAATATCTTCGTTTTTGCGAGACTGAACTTTCGCGAGCGCGGTTAGGGTTGATACAGTCGATCAAAGCTGTGCCTTCACGTTCATTGCCCACTGCCTGCCATCACCTAGTCTGGTGGATAACTCGTCGCTGGACTCCCTCTCCGCTCCACTTTTCTCCGTTTCTCACCAACTCAAACCAGAAGTAATAATAACGATGAAACTCCTTCCAGTTGCATTCTATCTTGTGGCTCTCGCCACAGTGAGGGGCTTGAGCAGTACTGGAGCAATCACCGATGGATTGCTCCCAAGGACAACCGATGCTCGTTCACCTTGCTCGGGTCTCAACGCGTACGCAGATCCAACCCTCCTTCGGGTGAAGCTAGCTTTTTCCCAGCCTTGCGAACCATGGGTATCTCGTGAATGGTAAAAAACATATTTGTCGCGATGATATTGCATGCTGTATTTGGGCGAAGGACTGATACTATTCTTCCGAAAACTAAACCCCTTCAATGTGGAGCTCAAGCCAGACTACAGGCAGCCGAATTCGGTCTTTTGTCGGGCGACGACCCCACGACATTGACTCTCGATGCTCTCAACTTGTGCGTTACGTCTCAGACGAAATATATATGAATTGATGCGTGGATAGACCCGATGTTGTTGGCAGAACGCTTCCGTGTCGCGCAACGAATTCCCCATCAGCGAGGAACATGTGTTCGGTTCACTTTGTGGAACAATAAAACATCTGAAATTCCGGAAACCCTTGCGAAACTTCGGTGAAGATGTCCATGTCACCATTGACTAGACTCCGAGCGATGAATAATCGAGTTTCAATGTACCCTCGCAGCCCGGTGAGTGAATATTAGCAGACTAATGACCAATGAAATGCCAGCGATATACCAATATGACTGAAAGCCAAGAGCGGAGGCGCCGTGCATCCTATTCTGACAGACCGCAACAAACCGAGTGCGACTTCTGATCCGTACGAAAGACCTACTCGACGTTTCGTCCAACAAATCTACCTCGAATCCTTCCAGGATGCATCTTCACCTTGTCCTCGCCTGAGCAGGGAGGTTCGAACGATTGAAGCCCTTTTGAATTCCACGGCTACTTTTTATTGAATTTCTTCCTTCTTCTTCAAGTTCGTTTCTGCCATCTCTTCACGACTAATGAAATATGACACCCGCCCTTCGGTTCCATCCGCGCCAAAATTAACCCACTCCTGCGCTCTCAGGCTGTCGACGATGCGAGTCGCCTGGATTACTTTGCTTCAACCATGCCAAGCCTGATTTTTCAAGTAAAACCATGGGAGAACAGGACCGCCTCGGGGCACCTCAGGACGGGTCACAGTCAAGGCACAGTCAAACGCAGTGTTCTCGTCCGCCTTTCAGCAAAATGAGGCTGCTTGCTGTATACTGACCCCCATCGCGCGCGATTTTACGGGTCTTCCGTTGTGGATGTCACAGAAGCTATTGAACGCGCTCCATGCATCATGCCAGGTCCAGGCACCCCACCCTCTTTTGTTTAGCCGAATTCATTCAACCATCACCTTGACTAAATTATACCCAGCGATTTTCTATAAATCTGGCTCGACGCCCCACAATCCTGCAGGACACTATGGGTCTTTCAATCGTCTCGGGTTTTCTGCTCGCCCTCTCCCTTTCGCAATGTATTTCTGCGCAGGATAATCACGAGTGGATTGCACCCACGGCCACTGATGTGCGGTCTCCCTGTCCCGGACTCAACACGTCCGTGAACTTTACCTTCTTTCACCTGCACTCCGTCGTTGACATTCATCATCAGGCTGGCGAACCACGGCTATCTACACCGGAGTGGCAAAAATATTTCCATCCCGGACATGCTCCAGGCAGCACTTGGTACGTACGCGGGTTTCTATACTTACTAGTGTCGCTGCTTCTAAACGCTTTTGTTGCGCAGATGGCTTCAACGTCGGGCCGGACACGATTATTCAGGCAGCGAAATTCGGTCTGCTTTCGGGCGACGACCCGACCACGCTGAATCTTGATGCGCTGCAGCTGTAAGTCCCGAATCCCCTCGCAGCGGAACGTGCCGTGTATAACCGAACACACAGACACAATCTGGTCGAGCACGACGCCAGCATTTCGCGCAACGACTTTGCGATCGGCGACAACCTCCATTTCAACGAGACCGTCTTCTCGACGCTGGCGAACGCGAACGCGGGCGTCGATTTCTACAACGCAACGTCCGCGGGCCAGGTGATGCACGACCGCCTCGCGGACTCGCTCGCGCGGAATCCGACCACCACCAACACGCGCAAGGAGTTCGAGCTGCGCATCCGCGAGTCGGCGCTCTATCTGAGCATCCTGGGCGACCCCGTTACGGGCGTCGCGCCGAAGAAGTGCGTGTTCGAAATTCGAATTCCTTGGCGGTGGAGAGGGCCGGGCGGTAAGTCCAGGAAACTAGATAGTAGAGGGTAGGTATGACATGGTGACTGATACTACTGATCCGAGCGGAAGTAGCCGCCAGCACGGCTACAGGTTCCCCCCTGAAAACAAAGCGAACGACCCCGTTCGCTCAACTAGACTGAATATAAGTAAGAAAAAAAATGCGAGTGAGAAAAATGGTGAAGGAGGGGGAAAGGTAGCGTGGTAAGTGCATGTGGAAGGAAGCATAGAGGAGAACCAATGTCAAATGATCTTGAGATGGTCTCGAGAAAATCTACAGAAACTGGAGCAGGATGTAAAGAGTGAGTAAGATAGGAGGAGATGTAAATGAGGGCTAGGAAAGGACCAAAGGGACCACCACCTCCCCCTCCAAACAACGCCGCGCGACCCCGCGCGGACTGGGAGTCATGCCCCTTTTGGAAAGGCGGCGCAAGGCATTGCGGCGACGCTGATCGAGCTCTGAGATGGGTGCAGAGGAGGAAGAGAGTGGAGAGGCTGGGGCACTTCCAGCAGTGGAGAGTGGGATCGCTCGTCGGAAAACCTCGCCTATATTCGGAGGTTGCGCAACCTCGGGATGACGACGGTATCAATACAACGGGTGACAGGCTGAGGGCTGAGTCGTGCCTGCGGCAGGGTGAGCATGGGGACGACGCTCAGAGTCGGCATCGAGACGGTGGCGATGGGCATTCGAGTGTCGGGGGGCTTGAGCTTCCCTGGTCGAGGTCCCGGATCGCTCCTAGCACGCGCTCGTGAGGTTGCCAAGGCTAGATGCGGCGGAGAGTTGCGCATTCGCAACGGGGATGACCTTGTGCGGAAGCGGCGCTGCCGGCGTTGGGGTGCGCGCTGAGTTTGGGGCTGTGGTGTCCGTAACAAATGAATCGCCGAGGCAGGCTTCATTCGTCCAAGTTTTAGGCCGGCTGCACGCCTATAAGAGGGACGCGAAGTAGGGACTGTAACTGGTAGAGCTGGCAGCGGCGGCGGCGTGACAGAGCACCCATCCTCGTCGTCGGGCTCAAGAGACGCACGACCGTACACCGGGTGCACATAGTCATCGCATCTCTCATCCCAGACGTACCCATCAGCACGGAGCTTCTCGTCAAGCTGCTGGAGCTCGAGCTGTTCGTCCCAGAGCTCCCCGAGTACGCGGACATATTCCTCGTCAGAAATCACGCCTCGCTCGAAAGCCTCCTGTAGCTGTTCTCGCTCGGGAGAGGTCCAGATGTCGTCCCCGACCGCTGGCTCGTCATCGGGCAGGCTGGCATATGCCAAATCCTCACGGACATCAGCGCCGTGGTCCGCCTCGATCTGCTCGCGCCAGCAGTCCATTGCCTGTACCCAGGCATCCTCATCCTCGTCGGGAGCAGGCCCAGTCGCCCAAGTCTCCTGCCATGCAGCGCAGGACTCGTCCAGAGCCGGAGCGTCGAAAGACGCATCCTCCAACTCCCTCGGCATACACCCGTCGTCCAATCCGCATAGAGCATGGTGCAGAGCGTACCTGGGCTCTTCCGAACTCCCCTGCTCTACGAGCTCGCTCTCGTACTCCTCTCCATCCGACATTCCTTCGTATACGGGGTAGTCGGGGTCGTGGAGTTCGGTGTCGGGCTCCGGCTCATAGGACAGCTCCGAGTCATAGGTGCCATATGAAGCCTCCGGAGGGTCGTACCCGGCAGCATCATCGTAGTATTGGCCGTTGTAGTCGTCGTAATCGGCGTAATAGTCGTACATAGCCAGGCTCGCGCAGAGGCGCGGTGTCTCGCGCCAAGAACGTCGCGGTGGAAATTTTCGCGTGCCGTAACACGGGGGTCTCCTCGGGTTTTTCGAGGGTCGGTCTTCGCGCAGAGGGAAGACGCAGCGTGCTTCGAATCACACTCCAATCACCAAAATGGAGAGGGCCGGGCGGTAAGTCCAGGAAACTAGATAGTAGAGGGTAGGTATGACATGGTGACTGATACTACTGATCCGAGCGGAAGTAGCCGCCAGCACGGCTACAGCGGCGCTCGTGGTATTTATAAAACTGAACCGCATTCCAGTTTTGTGCAGATCTTCTTCCGCGAAGAGCGGCTCCCCGTTGCCGAGGGGTGGACCCGCTCGCCGACGCTTATCACGTCCGCGAGCATGGGTCCGATGTCGAGGATCATTGGGGCTGCGGCGGTGTGGACGGCGACGCAGGCGTGCGAGCCTCTGGTGATTGGGCCGACGATTACACTTTGATTCTTGGATGTATATTTTGTTTTTATACTGCACTGCGTGGATTCAGGGAATTGTTTGGCCCAGTAACCGACCACTGGCCGTGAGCAAGCCATGGCCATGAGCAAAACAATTCAACCATTCACTTCTCTGCTTGGTGTCGGTCTCTTCACCAAACTAGCCGAGGTATATACAGAGTAGGAACATCCATGGAAAGGCTGGGTGGTGCATGGTCTCAGGCATCTGCGATCTTCCATCAATGAAAAGTCACTCGTTCAATTCGTGTACCAGCCATGTGTCGGCAGGGAAAGTGTTTTTTTTGTCCAAGTAACATAGATTAACACGAGTAAACCTAGATCCGCCGGGTCCCGAGGCCTGAGGGCTCAAAACCTTTGAGCTTTCCAAGGAATTGGGATTAACTTCACTGCCGTATATCATTGGACTTTTTGAAATATATTCAGAGCGGGAATGCTCGCTAGCGGATGGTTCATTCTGAATGTAACTGATGCTGCATGCTTGCTCGCTCAGTCGGGTCTGAGCTGTTCGCTGTATCAGGCCAGTGTACATTTTTCATTGAATGTCCCAAGCTGTAGTGTGGGCTCAACCCAGTTTCTACAGTGCAGTCTATTTGCAGTGCTCGATCAACAGGGACCGGTGCATAATACTAAGAAAGGCTCGGTGGTGGTCCACATCTGCACATAATACATATTTCACCAGGCTCCCCGCAGACATCACTCGTTCGATTCGAGCGCAAGCCACTAAGCCAGCGGAAGTTGCTTGTTTTTTTGGGAGGGGGGACAACCATGGCAAAAATTGGCACAAATCTAATTCTAACTGGTTCTGAACATGGAGTCCTTCATTGGAACAAAATTAAAAAGGGCGGTCAAAGCGACATATTTCGATGTAACTAGGGTTAGGGTTAGGCCAGCGGAGGATCAACAAAAATGGTCCACCCAGCCGAGTGGCCGTGGTGGAACAGGAAAATATTGAGACGGTGCATGCACCTAAGCACATACAAGCCGCAGGCGCACTCTGTATGGACAGGGTCGCCGTGCTATGGAGTGTTCCCACGGCCCACAGACCCAGGGATGTGAAGGGGCCTGTGCCATCAAGGTAAGTATGAGTTGTTCAGGCGTTTGCAGCTCAGATTTATACTGCGAGGGCTGCGCACGGACCAGGGTGTATTTGTCCGTGTTGATCCACGAGCACGTGCCGGTCAAAGCTGTCGAAACGGACGCGTTCTTGGCTGG
Organism: Mycena olivaceomarginata; assembly: GCA_029378375.1. Lineage (NCBI taxonomy): Eukaryota > Fungi > Basidiomycota > Agaricomycetes > Agaricales > Mycenaceae > Mycena > Mycena olivaceomarginata. The sequence continues at coordinate 142,150 of JARKIC010000492.1, read as the reverse complement.
GACTCGAATGAATGGGTGGCTGAAGGCGGCCGACTCTTGTTAGACTGTCTAGATGCTATTCTGGGTGTTTCCGGACCTCAATACTGCTTCACCGACGCGACTTTGCTGTCCAGTCTCCTGGAACGCACCTCTCTGACATCTTGAGCAACTCTGCGCGTCTCAGAGACGCCAATGAACCTCCTTTTATCCGCCGCGGTGTCGCGGTCACAAATATACCCCCGGGAACAACAGCGCAACAGCTCTTGGATCTAGTACACACTGGAGCCCTCGAATACCTCGAACTCAGCAAAGACGGCACCCGCGCGGACCTCTCGTTCGTCCACGGCTACAGCGCCGCGCGTTTCGTCTCGGCGCCTCCCGCCCTCCTCGGAAACAAGCTGCGCTGCACCTGGCTGCTCTACCGTCCGCTGGATCCCGTCGTCGCCGTAGCCTTCGAGCGCGATCGCGCGCGCCGTACGCTGCTGCTCTGCAAGAAGCACGAGCGGGAGGGCTCATGGGCCGCGCGCCGCCTGCAGCGGTATCTGAAAGGCGTATTGGAGCGTGTTATGGTGCACGAGGTGCGCGATCCCAAATTGAAGGGGATGTATCGCGAGGTTGCGGAGGCGCGCTTTTGTGATATTGCTAGCGCGATTCGGGTGCGTTGTCATTATTATTACATCTCCCGCCCTCTGTCGAGTGAAACGAATATTAATAATCAATTTGGTGTGCAGGCCCATGCGCGCCTCAGCGCTGACCCGTTCATGATATCCGTGCACATCGTGTACGGCGCGGATCCATGCGGGTTCCCCTCCCCCTACTCCCCCTCCTCCGACTCCGACTACTTCGAAACCCTTACCGCTGAGCCGCGCCACCCCCCTCCTTAACCTTCCCCGCCACCTCCTCCTCCGGCACGCAGGCAGACGCAGACATGGACGCGATCTACCGCCCCTTTACGACCGTGACGGTGTCCAACCTCCCCGCGCGCACGACCGTGCGTGACCTGTGCAGGCGCATATTCGGGGGCCCCGTGTGGGCGGTCTGAGTGGATGAAGAAGGGTGTAGCGCTGGCTGTAAGAATCTACTCTTTTTCGCGTTATCCCGATCATATACTTGAGCATCGAGCGCTGACCTCACACACTCACACAGGACGTAACGTTCTTCCACCCCGAGCACGCGCGCGGCCTCCACGCGGGTTCACGCTCTGCGGGGGGAAGGTGCGGGTCCAGCCGCGCGTCGGGGCGGCGCCTGTCTTTCTACTTCGGTCTTCGTAGATGCAGCCGCACATGCAGAAGATGCAAGTACAGACGCAGACGCAGACGCGAACGTAGACGGAGATGAAGGTGCAAGCGCAGATGCAGACGAAAACGCGAACGTAGACGTCAGAGACACACACCTCTGCAGGCGAACGCGCAGACAGACGCAGACGCCTCTGTAGCCGCTGAAGACGCACACGCCGCCGAGCATGCACAGCCTCGTAGTGGGACCGAGTACGCCCAGCTGCAGGATCGAAACGAGCGGCCTCTACCGGACGACGAGCTCGCTCAGCCTCTACCGGACGACGCGCAGCCCCCCACACAGCGCGGACGACCACGAACAATACACGCGCGTCCTGCGCCTGCGCGCGTACGATCCCGCGTTGGCGCGGCGCCTGACGCGCCTGCGGGGGCAGGTCGCACAGTACGGGGTGCTGGAGGGGGTGCAGCTGTAGGTGGATTTCGCTTTTTTGTTTTTGACTCTCTATTTCACTCCGTTGGCCGCTGCTGCGCTGCCTCGCCCCTGCCCTCGCCTTCCTCTCGCTCCTCCGCCTTTGCTGCGTTTTGTAGGCGCGCCCCCGCACGCTCACCCTCTCCTGGCCCCTTCTCTGATTCGCTTCCCCCCCCACCCCCCCCCCCCCTCCGGTGTTCTCTCCCCTCCCTTCTGGTGTTCTCTCCCCTCCAGCTCCTCCTCCCGCGCCCCTCTCCGCCCGCGCGCCCTCCACGTCGCCTTTACCCGCGCCGCGTGCGTGCGCTCCTCGCCCTCGCGCGGCCCGAGTACGCGAGCAAATTCCGGATTGAGCTCGGGGGTGCCGGGGCGGTGAGGGGGAGGAGAGGAGGCGCAGGTGTGGGAGGACGGGAAGAGAGAGGGGGGGAGGGGCAGAGGGAGGGGAGGAGGGGCGGGGGGGCTGCCGCGGGGTGCGGTAGGTGGGCGAGGGGCGGAAGTGGCGAGCGAGAGCGAGGAGGGTGAGGGGGCGGCGGCGTGGGAGGAACGCGAAGGAGAGGCTGAGGCTTGGGAGCAGGCGGCGGCGGCGGCGGCGGCGGAGCATTCGGAGACGAGGGGAGGGTGGTGGGGGATGGGGCCGTACGAGACGGAGCGGGACAGCGAGATCAGGGTAACGCACGAGTTTTGGAGGGAGGGGAGATACCGGAGCCGTCGGACGAGTGGGACCGGGAGAAGGCAGCGCGTACGTTTCAGGAGGGCGCCCGGAGCGGGGGCGAGACGAGCTTCAGAGCGGGGATGGGGCCAGGGAGAGAAAACGCTGTACACTGCGGGGCGCGTGCGGGACGTGGCGAGCGAGTCGCCTGGGGAGTTGGAGGACGGGGAAGGGGCGTTCCTTACGTCGTTGACGTGGCGCAACAAGCGGCGCAGGCGGCGGCTGCGGCATAGGCTGCGCCAGGCTGCTGAGAACCCTGACCCCTAGGTGGAAGATGGGAAGCGTGGGGAAAAGTAAATGTTCACCTAATAGATAAAGTAACTAAAGAAGATAACAGGTATTTCGAAATCTGGGCTGATTCTGCCAATGAGTATTCCCGACCAAGAGATTCGTGCTGCCGCCTCACTGCGCGAGGTATGGGACTCTCACAATGGCGTGAAGTCGAATATTTGACTCTCCGATAATTCATCATGGCCAGAGCCGGGCAAGACTGAGTCCATGGCTCCGACCCCGACCGCAGTGAGTCTCTCGTATACCGGACTTGTATGGCATTGAATCGAAGACGCGATTCTCCCATACCGACTCCGGGTGCAATGTGCACGCAGTGCAGTGCGGTCGTGAGGGAACGAACGAACGGCATATAGCTAGATGACTATCGAAATCGAGCGCCAATCGATGCATACCGGTTGCGGCGAGTCAATCGGCTCGCTACTGTTACTAACATCACCTGTATTTTGGTCCTGACTGACAGATCTCCTCCCGCAGGATTCATAACCCGCCATCCAGGTCGATGCCTCACAACATGATTCTCTCCAACATCCTCTTCAGTTCCTCGGCTAGGGTTTGGAACTTACGCCTGCTAGCGTTATTGCTCGCGACAATCGGTGTATCCGCATTCCTACTCCCATCCGGTTACATTCTGTACGGCTTCTGGCCTGGGAAGATACTCTTGTGGACTTTCGGCTTCATTTTGCTCCATCATGTCAGCACAGCGTACGTCCGGTCTTTCCTCTTATTTATTTCTATCTGAGCTTTCAGCGTCCGCGACTGGCCCATTCCTGGCCTCGCCATCATTGACCTAGTTTTAATTTTTCTCGAAGCCAGTGGTGCGTACATTTTCCCGATAATCTTGTTTCAGCTGACACTTGCAAAAAGGGATAGCCGCTGGTTCCATCTCTAACACTATCACACTAGGCTCTGCATTCTCGCAGCTTGGCTTGTTTCCTAGGCTTCTCAACTTTGTTTGCATTTCGCTCGGCCTCTCGTTGGCGCTCTCGATGGCATTTCGTACAGCTACGATTGTTCGATCCGACGGCAGGTTCTTTCGGCAACGGTTTGTGTTCCTGGGAGCATGCATGCCATCAAACCCTCCTTACACCCCCACTGCAATCCTTCTCAACCGGTCCGTTGCCCGGCCGCTCGTCAGGTGAGTGCCTTGGTTATTTGGTGAACTCTGATACCTATGTTTCGCTTCAGAGGGGAGTCGGTCGTCATTATCATTGCAAGGGCTTTAATTCTCAGTTGTATCGCCGTGGGACTCCCCATATTTGGAATATATGCCATGGTAATCAACCCAATTCGCGCGTCGATCTATACGAGATCTGTAGCCACATTTGCTACCGTGGACCTTGGCACCCCTCCGGGAAATATCACCTTCCTCGTGGTGTGTGACACCTCTCTGTGCCCGGCATTGACACGCTCATAAATTTTGTGCATAGGGGTATTCCGCATTCGATCCTACTAAACCTTTCCACAACTCTTCTGTCAATTCTGTTACTCTTTCTACGCCTTATAGCGAATCGATCCACTGCTCAGTGACTTGGCACGACGACAACAATGAGATTATTGAATGTGTGTGTGGCACCATCCCAAGTTCGCAATGCTAATTTAACAAGGTCCACTACGATGGATGGATGCTGAACTGAGTTTAATATCAATCAACTTGAATGTTCCCCAAAGGAGTCGCCGCAACGGTGATGCCGCTCCAAGAGAGGCCCACTGATGCACAGCTCCAGGTTGTGCTTCAACGCGAAGCCCGTGTGTTTGATTCTTTCCCCCATGTTCTCTCCGATCCCATCCTTGTGGTTTCCGGGTCCCACTTGTTTGGACGGTTGACCTGGATACAACGGGAAGCCCTGTCTGGTGTGGGCATAAGATTCTCCTCGACTGTGTGTGTCCTGCAGTCCAGTCGCAATCCAAACTGACCATCCCTCACCAGGCACTGAAACCGGTGTTCCTCGCCGAAATTACAGGATTGCAGACATACACACCCGCTAATTCGACTATTCCCCCCGATTCTGCAACTCTCCTGTTGAGTCATCCTTATGGGTATGCCACCAAGTTACAACAAGACTCTTCGGACGTGTCTTCCTTATCCGGCCTGGCCACGTTTGGTGGTTTCTGGACTTTCGTCAATGGTACATTTGCCCTCTTTTTCGGTGCAAATGTGGTGTATTTTGCCCTGGGTAGGTCGATAGTATTATATTTTTATTGTTGTGCTGAGTGTATTTCAGGTCGGCGGCCGCTTTCTGCGCTCGGATTAGTACACGTCTTCCAGCGACGCACATTGGCTCGACAATGGCATGCCGACCTTCCGGCGTTGCGCACCGAAGGAGGCCAACCCGGATCCGGATCTGCAGGCATCATCGCCTTCATCCGCGAACGGTTAATAGATATTGATCAAGACCCACAAGCGACTGCTGAAAAGGACCTCGAGGCACAGCACTCTGCGTCCTACTTCAATCACGAGCACCCAACGGTGGCTTTAACAAAGGCAACGGAGGAATATGGATTGGAAGATATACCGTTGGTGCACCCGGATCTCGAGGTGGCCGAGATGTTTTCCCGGATCAACCAGGATTGAGGTTTGAGTTCATAGAGACAAATTCGGGAAGCAAAGCAGTTTTACCCATAGTGCAAGATATCCAGTTGACTATCTGGAAATGCATAATACAAAAATGCATAACCTGACAATGCGTAAGTTTTCTGAGGAACTGACCCGGGAGCGGGGATTTTGGCTGAAAATGCATGTTGCATATTGCATACACTTTCCGAGATTTTTTGGCCCCCCATATACATTGTGACCTCATAAATTTGGTGGTTGGGACCCTGATGGTGACTGATTTTAAGTGGTCAGCTGCTTTAGTGGAGTCAAAAAATGTAGAGAAATTTTGGTTCCATGCAGAGTTATTGTCTGGCTGCTGTGGCTTGCAAGATCTGAAGATCAACCCTCGGACTCACAGAGAAAATGGAAATTCACAGATTTTCTTACTGTGGAAATATTTTGCATTCACATAAACCTGATAATGCATAGGGTCAAGGGGTCTCCTGACCATATGCATGCCCCCCTTGATCAACAACCTTATTAACTGTTTGAAGGGAGCTTGGTTCTTCACGAAACTCAATGTCCGGTAGGGGTTCAACAATGTCTGGATCCAGGAAGGCAACAAATGGAAGGCCGCATTCTGTACAAACCAGGGGCTCTTTGAGCTGCTGGTGATGTACTTTGGCCTTCCTAACTCCCTGGCCACCTTCCAAACAATGATGAATGACATTTTCCAGGACATCATCCTGTCCGGAGATGTCATGATCTACCTTGATGACATCCTCGTTGCACATTCTGACCTCGCCCGTTACCGAGAGATTGTCCGAGAAGTGCTCTGTTGACTCTGAGAACACTGGTGCTTCCTCTGTCCAGAGAAGTTGTGAGTTCGAGAAATCAATGATTGAGTACTTCAGCATCATCATCTTGCACAACCACGTCGAGATGGACCCCGTCAAGGTCGCTGGAGTCACCACTTGGCCCGCTCCCGAGAACAAGAAGGACGTGCAGCAGTTCCTCAGCTTCATGAACTTCTACCAGAGGTTCATCTGGGTGTTCTCGGACGTCACTCAGCTGCTCTTTGACCTCACTACTCATTAAGAAGGGTGTTGCCTGGACCTGGAGCTGCCGCAGCCACCACATTCCAATTGCTCAAGGATGTGGTGACCACAGAGCCCATCCTGGTCCTCCCAGACAAATCTCAGCCATACTGGGTGGAGGTGGACAGCTCCAACCAAGTGACTAGAGCGGTTCTGTTGCAACAGAGCACCAATGGAAAGTGGCACCCCTTCACCTTTTACTCCAAGAGCTTGAACGATGTCCAATGAAACTACGTGATCCATGATAAGGAGATGCCTGCAATCGTCCGAGCCTTAGAGGAATGGCAGCATTTCCTCAAAGGTGCGCAGCACCCTGTCGAGATCTGGACGGACTGCAAGAACTTGGAGTACTTCCAGAAGTCACAGAAGTTGAATCGAAGGCAGGCAGGGTGGTCCCTGTATCTCTCCCAGCTCGACTTCACCCTGTTTCATCAACCTGGCCACCTCATGGGTCGCCCAGATGCACTCTCTTGTCATCCCGATCACAGAGCCAGTTTGGAGAACTCAGACATCACACCTCTCTGTCCTGAGCTCTTCCACGTCTGAGCAATAGAGGGAATCACAATTGACAGTGAACTGTCTGGAATCCGACTATACCTGAACACTGCACTTTTTGGGTGTTTTGGAATAGTCTGATTACAGTATAGGCTTATTTCTAAGAGCTGGTATATGGTCTCAGTATAACTGGCTGGGTCACAATCACAGAGTAACGAGTACAAGGGGTAGGGAACTACCCTGCGGACTGGCAGTGCTCGCCTCAAAAACTGTAGAGGAATGTGTAGCCCACAAACCTCTTAAGGGACTATTTCTGGTCTTATTCCTGCACGATGGAATAGGCCAGACATATTTGTGACAAGGGCATGTAAAGGCAACCTTAAGCTTGGTGCAGGGCACGGAAACTAGCAGGGGAATCCAAAGTATAAATATGGGTACTAAATACAGGAGTGGAAATACTATGCACCTAGCAGGGGAATCCGAAGAGAAGAAAGGATGGGGCTAGGCGAAACCTTATATACTGGTAGCACGTGTCTGTAGGTATCTACAATAATCCCAGGCCTGATCACATAGCATGTGCCAGCGGATGGATGTCCCAGACAATTGGATGGACAGATGAATGGGCACAGGAGCGTCCAGAGTAGCAGATGGAAAACCGTCTGGGGCATCAGATGGAAAATCATCCGGAGCGGAAGCAGCCAGAACTGGAGCTTGGGCTGGAATCAGAGCCGGAGCGGGGGTTCCCCTGACAGGGCATGCAGAAATAGTATTATTTCTGCACCAATAGGCTGTGCACCTTCCATGTGATAGACGTTAGGAGCCTGGGGATGTATATTACAATGAAGTTCTGGGATAAGCGAAGGTCAGCTAAGGCTAGAGAATACTACAAATATATATTTGCAAATATGAATATTCACCAAAAACTTGAAACTGATGTTCACATTCATACGAGTATTGATGGCAATTATTTGTTGCTTAGTAAGCAATATTCACGAATATTTGCAAATATCAACTATTCAGATTCAACAACTTGAAATATTCATTATTTGCAAATTAGTCACGAGTAAATCATCTAATCAACACCATCATCAGCAATTTTCAGCTGTAATTTGCATTTTGGGGTTCTGACTCTGGGTCCAGAGCACCAAGTTTGCACATTGTCGACGTTTACGGTATCCTTGGGGCATATCAGTTTGTGAATCATAGAGAATACTACAAATATATATTTGCAAATATGAATATTCACTGAAACCTTGAAACTGATATGAAGAATTTGCAATAGTAGGAGCAGAGGATCTGGTGTATTTGTAGTTTGAAGTCCAAAAACTAGTCTGACAACCAAACTTTTAATGTTTTCTGCTGACCTAGGTGCCTTCCAAGTTCATCTAGAGGACCACAAATATTCACCACTACAAAAACTGCTATTCACATTCGCATGAATAGCACAGCCACAGCCATTCACGAATATAAATATTCACTATTTGCGAGTGGATGCTCGTGAATAGTCGCGCTATTCGCTATTTATGGTATTCTAGCTAAAGCGATCTGATGGGATTGTTCTTATTTCAAGTAAGCAGAGTTGGGGAAATAAGAACCCTTTCTGGGACAAGTCTCACTATGGGTATCTACAAGGAGCTGGAGGCCAGGGGAACATTACCTGATGCACAAGAGTGACGGGAGAGGACCAGGGACAAGGGGAAATAGGACATACAATTCAGTATCAGTCAGCCAAGAGACTGTGGGTTTCAAACCCCTAGGGTGACCAACACTGCATGGCTGGACATCATGATCATCCTGTACACTGGCCAATGGCAATACACTTGCAGGAAGCCTTCCAATGGATAAACAGCTAAGGAAGGGGAACTCGGACAATTTTGCTAATTTCTGTTTCATTCTTGGACTTGCATATGATTTTGGGGTTTGTATAAGTAGTCAGGACATTGTTTCGAGTAGGGCACAGAATCACCTGTGTATTAGTAGGCTGAACACTTGTGATTGGGCTATTTCTGGGGTTGGCACAGTGTATATTGTTGTTGAACTTTAACATTGGGAAACCTTAGTTGGGAATAAGGATTTGGTTATTGGAAACATCTTGGACGTGATTGAGGCTACCTAGTGTCAGGAAGTCGAATTGTTTATCGTCATTGTCATCATCTATCGTCATTGTCATTGCCATCGTTCATTGTCATTGTCATTGCCATCATTCATCGTCTCGGAGTGTTCTGGAAAATAAGCTTTCGGAGCTTGGATCGTCTAGGAATTGTTTATTGTCAACCTCTTCAAGGTCTCCTGTCCGTCTTTGGACACCACCATTACCACCACACACAACATTTGCTTGTCTCACAAGCTACGAAGCTTTTAAACATCTTATTTCCATTGCTTGATTATTGCTCAGGCCAATTCCTGGTGATATCTTGTAGTGAAGGTTCATCTTCCTAGGGGAAACTTATACCTTCCCTTTAACCTATTGTTAGGACCTGTAAAGGGACTATCACTCATCTGAATCTCAGCTCTTGCGCTCTCTGATCGGCCTGTCTTATTTCCATAGGTGTTACTGCTTATTTCGGAAAGACTTGGGTTGTGCATTAAGTTGAATTCCCCCGACTCGATTCATGGCAACATTAATCCTTATCCTTTCTTCTCTTCGGACTCCCCTGCTAGGTGTGTAGTATTTCCACTCCTGTATTTAGTACCTCTATTTATACTTTGGATTCCCCCGCTAGTTTCTGCACCCTGTACCAAGCATAATGTTGCCTTTACAATAATCACTAAACTAACAAGTACTAGCCATTAGCACGTGACCAGAGAGATCTACAGTAATCCTGGGCCTGTTCACATAACACATGCTAGTGTGAGTGACTGGAGGGAGTGAAGGTTAACAGAACGGGGGCTGGAGGGATGAAGGACAGAGTTCTGGACACAGATGAGGCAGAGGGTGGGGTGGAGTGCAGCTCTGAAGCCGGAGGAGGGGGCAGAGTCGGAGATGGAGCTGGAGTCGGAGATGGAGACAGAGCCAGAGGAGGGGTTCTTCGGATAAATATTCTCAGATTTTTCCTCCCCTTTCTTGTTGCAATGTCAAAGGGCCATGCCATGGACAAAGGAAGGAGCACACAGCCACCCTATTACATAATCAGTCAGTCAGTCAGTCAGCCAACAACACTATCGTGTTTACTACAAGACCACAGTAAACAAGTGTCAAACAGGTGAAGAAAACCTCCTCCTGTCAATGTGGAACTACATATCACTGCCTGCTCCAGGCTGTTCTGATCCCAATCCATGCCTTGCCACATGTATCCCCATGTACCCAAAATCCCATGCATTAACAATAGTACTGGATAAGCCATTCATTCAAATCTACCACGATCTCATCCTTGGGCAAGAGTACAACCACTGCATATGTGTAGCAACCAAATCCCCACAAGTCCCTGTCTGTGCCACCAACAACCACCCTTGTATACCTTCATGTTTGCTTTTCAGTAAATCTGTTCTTTAGGTTGCAGTATAATATAATCATTCCTTTTCCATGTGACAAACATAATTTTGCCAAGCATAGTTGTAGAAACTACAACTTAGACCAGGAACAAAGTGGGAATATATAAATGAGACAGTAGTGTGAAGGGGCTACAAGGGAAGAATGGCATCCTTGGGATCAAGTTGTATGCTCTGCAACTTAGAAACTACTACTTAGATGTGATTAAATTATAAATATATAAATGAGATAGTAGCATCAAACCTTTTGAAAGGGGGAAAGAAAGAAAGTCATACTGAAACAGGAACTTCTCACCCTTGGGATCAAGTTGCATGCTCTGCAACCTCTATCTTGGGCATTCCTGCCCCAGAAATGGAAAGCTGTTGAAACTGAACAGGCAAGTCCTGATGAGCTCTGTTGATAGTAGCTAGCCTGGAATCAATTTTGGCAATATCCTTTGCCTGAGCTGAGTGCTCGAACAGTGGTCTAGGTGCTTTCCAGTGGTCAATTGCAACCACCACATTTCCTTGTTTGTTCAAAAGATCTCCCAAATGTAGCATGCACTGTGCTCGGCTTTGATGCACATCCATGTGGGTGAATCCATCCAGAGCTACTGTATACAGATTGAATGCAGTCTCTTCATCATCCCCCACAAGGAACAGATCTCCTGTGTAGAGAAGAGCCTTGTAAAGTGCCAATTTGCCTTTTGTTTTGTTTTGTGGGCAAACACTAAGTATATTGCCGGCCATCTGGATTGCCATCTGACAGCTGGCCAAGCCTTAATGTTTGCAAGACTGTCCAGGCAGAGAGATTTGGTCTCCTTGTTTGTGCCCCATGCTAATTGGAGGCATTTTTGCAATTTGATATTAGCTATCTCAAACTGCTCCTCTTTGAGCTGGGCATCTGCTTGAACTATATCACAGCAGGTGATTCCTGTGGGATTGTTGACATTTTTGAAAATTTCTCTAGCTCTATTCAATCTGTAATGCACATCTTCGCCAATATGACCAATTGTGATGTCAATGCGTGCAACATTCAATAGTGCATTTCCATAAGCTTCTGCATTTTGGTCAATGGAGGCGGTTTCGGCTATTTGACTGAAGATGGTCCGGCTCTGTGTATATTTTGATTTGAGGAAGTAGATGTCTGCCTGCGGTAGTGTGATGCTTTGATCCACATACCCCCAGACAGGCCACAAATGTCAATGATCTCTTTAGCTCTATGGATGTGCCTAGTGCTCTCATAGTAGTTTCCGAGATACACCAGGCATTCAGCCAGAACCCAATGTGCTTGGGCTTCATCATACAGATACCCTGACAATTTTGAAAGTCTATATGCCTCTCTGGCATATATTTGGGCCATATTATAATCTCCTACTCTTTCCTTCAGCTGAGCAATGCTCAGCAAAAACTTAAAGTGATGATTGGTGTTTCCACATGATTTTGATAACACCGGTATCAACTGCTGAGATGGAGGGAAGAACTGCTGTATATGTTCTCTCACAGGCACCAGAGACAAAAGTCGCTTGTTGCTGTCCTGATATGCCAGTGAAGTAGCCAGTAGTGAGACCTTGCAGTGGAGAATATTAGGAATTGGAAGATTGCTTTGTGAACTAGTTCAGCATCTGAGAGTCCATTTGGGAGAATTGAGAGCAAACTCAATAATTCCTTGCTACCAGATATAATTCGGGAACTAGAGAGAGAAAGACTGATAGAAGCATCCAGCTTGGACTTGCAGTCATAGCCCACAGAACACAGAGATGTATTCTCAGTTCCCCACCGGGTCAAGACAGCTTATAGGCCCTCGTAGTCTACCAGATGGGCAATGAGATCCACTGCTAGAGGCATATTATCTGTCCATTGGAGAAGTTGTTTCACATCCTCAATTGCATGCACATTGTCTGTAATATCCATGAAGGTTTGATATGCTGCATTATTGGAAAGAGATTGCAGAGGCGGTAGAAATGGATGGGTCCATTGTACTTTGTCTAGTCTTTCAGCTCCACACATTGTAACCTTTTGTGTATCAGCACCAAAAATAACTTGAATTAGGACTGCAGACATACAATCAATGCTAGCTGTTCCACCTCTGTGATCAGGGAAAGGAATTCCTCGATCCCGCCTCTAGACTGTACAGGTTCCCAGATTGTTTCCAGGTTATCCAAAATCAATACATAGGAGGACTTCCTTGAAAAGTACTGGACAACAGGTTTTGTGAGATCTTGGCCCGGATTCAGTCCAATGTGTAGTCCAATCAGGGCAGCAAGTTCAATGCTAGTGGTTGCAGCTTCTGCACTGACAAAGAACCTGTGTTCAAAGTTGCTATAAGTCTCTGGATGATGGAGGACTGCCCTTGCAAGACTCGTCTTTCCCATCCCTCCTCCTCCGAGAATGGCTATTCTGGGAGAGCCCTGGCTAAGCATGCTGATGATATTGCTCATCTCTGTTTCACGACCATGGAAAATCTTGGGCATTAGGGGCAATAGAGAAAATGAATTTGAACTTGGAGAAAGGCATGAGGATGGGTTGGATGAGAAAATTGGTTTTCCACCTTTTGATTTTGTTCCCTGTTTGTTGTTCAATAAACATGTATATCTTCTGGAGGGTTCTGGATGAACATGTTGTCAAAGATGGCTGTACCATATCCACAAATATGATGTACTCCATGAAATTTCCAATGTGATGGACCATCGCAGGAGCCAGGGACCCGGCAGTCTCGGACTTGACATGGAGGTGGATAATTGCATACAGAATTTGATGGATGTTTTCTATGAGCTGAGCACACTCCTTTTTATTTTGTTTCACATTCTAAGCAAAACAGTGAGCTACTGCAATATTCATCTTGAAAACTTGATACCTGGACTGTGTTAATCAATGCCAGTGTGGCACTTGAAATGGGCTGGACAAATGGAGGGCCGAATGCATCATTGAGTGCATTGAGGAGTGTCAGGGCCGGAGTCAAACAGGCTGTAATGTCAGTGAGTCGGGTTTCCGCACCGCTGGGTTGGCGGGGCATTGCAGGAGTGGGGATCAGACAACTTGATGCTCGCAAAGATGCTCGCCAATTATATGTATTCACATTTTCCCATGCACAGGAAGCACATATGATACGGTGATTGATGTGCTCAGAACCTATATAAGAAACACACAAATAACCCCACTTGACTCGAGAGCGGCACAGAAACAGTCCAGAGACTGTTCCAACAACCAACAAACAAATCAAATGGCAATATATGCACGTTTCCCAAAGATCCCGACGAGTTACAGCCCCTAGTACAGGGCCTTGTAAAGGTTGTAGGGAGAGGTTTCGTATCTCAAAGAGATGGAAGAGCAAACTGCATAGAACGTGTTTCTAGACACAGTGGAAACATTGTTTCCAAACAAGGTAGATTTATAGCTTCGCAGCGTGTGTGTGTGTGTGTCCAAGCGACAGAGAAACAAGTTTAAAGTAGTCCCGTAGACTCAAGTAAGGCCCCTAGTTTATAGGCCAAGAACATTCACAGAGCTTTCCCTAAAGAGGTACTTTCTGAGCAACGCCAGCAGTCACGTTTCCAAAGTTTTCCCTTGATGGTACTTTCTGAAACCTGCTCCGCAAACAACAACAATAACGTTTCTTTCAAGCAGAGTCCCAGATCCAACAGATTCTCAGAGTTCAGACAGTTTCCAGGCAAAGCCCAAGTGCATTTCCAGAATAATATATGATTCAGAAACAATTAAGATTTCGACTAATAGTGCTACTCTATAAGAGTGCGTTCACCAAGGATCCCAGATCAACCCAATGCGCAAGCGTATAGCCTACTAGTTTGGGGGAAGATGCTGTGTCCATCGTAGAAACACCCTCGGATACTTATACAACCGCCAAGACACTGTTACAAAGCCCAAAACACAATCTCAATGAGTCAAAAGTCCGTTTATCCGCCTCTTTAACCGTGTTTCCGTCGGTTGTTCTTCCGAGCGTCACCTCCCATTGGTTCCCAGCTGCAAGCACACCATGTTCCCTTGCCAATTACGAGGCAGGAACCGGTCAGCAGCACCCCTGTATTATTCAGAGGGTGCGTCGATCACCGATAGATCGGCACTGCATCTCGTTCAACTTGTTTCTGCTTCAACTCAAGTCTCCCCTTGGTTCCAAGCATGGAACTTGATAGTACTCCTTTGTAGGGCTTCAGTAGATACCCGTTTCTCTAGGGTTTCCCAGAAAGGGTTCTTGAGAAAGAACCTTAGAACACCTTTAGAGTTGTGATCCGGATCCTCAGAATAGCCAACCACCTGTTTTGGTGTATCCGCATTCGATGGAAACCGGCAACTCTGGCAACCGAAATACTCGTGACCAAACACGTCTCCCCTAGTGTCCCTAACACAACACAACACATTGCCAACTCCCAGTTCCTTTGACCCGTTTCCGTTGCTTAAGTGGATGTTGGAAACAAGTCAAAAGAAGTTCCTTGACTTATTATTTGGCTGCACGTTTCCCTTACAGTTTTCAGGGCGAGACTAGCCAATGGGTGTTCTAATTCCTTAGAACATCCACCCATTTCTCTGTGGTTCGCCCAACAGCTACCAGGAACCAGTACTGTTGCATAGAAACAACAGTTTCAGCAATGAGCACAATCAGAAACACGCAAAATTACGTGTATCTAACCATGGCCCAATTACTGGCTTATCAACGGTAGATGGCCCGGCTACTATTGGCGATGATGTATGACGACACATGTCCACTATGCAGCCTGCCGGCAGAGTCAAAAAACGGATTCTTTTGAAAAAAGGTGAGCAGTGGCTGGAACAGAGATTGCACGACAAAGAGGCAGAGGCCCTAACGTGAACTCCGAGCTGTGATCACATTCTGCGTGCATGGGAAAATGGTCACCCTCCTTCTCAACAGATGAACCCACCTCCGCTATCTGATCACTATCACGACAATCAACAATATTCACTCAGTAGCAGCGCATTCGATGGGAATTAATCATTCAATCGTGGACACGGCAGGCACCCATATATTGCTCACTAGTCCAGATATTCCCACACTAGAATAACACTGCCAATAACAAGCCCAGGATCTGGTACAACAGTTTTGTGAAGTGAAGAGAGCCGCTGCTGCGTGCGCGCTCCATCCGGACTTTGTCGTCATCGACGGGGGACAACAAAGCAGGACATAGAGGCCAGGAAAGGGAGATGAAGTGTATTAATAGGCAGACAAAAGAAACGGCAACAGCATGTTGCAGCGGTATTGCAGCCCATGCGCACGTACTGGAACTGAGATCTGGAGATGTAACCCGCTGCCGGCAGAATTGAGTGCAGACATGGAGGGGGTGGAGTGCAGAAGAAGAAG
This sequence comes from Mycena olivaceomarginata, assembly GCA_029378375.1. Classification (NCBI taxonomy): domain Eukaryota; kingdom Fungi; phylum Basidiomycota; class Agaricomycetes; order Agaricales; family Mycenaceae; genus Mycena; species Mycena olivaceomarginata. The sequence goes on along the minus strand of JARKIC010000492.1, from coordinate 126,548 downwards.
CATTAGTGACGGGATGCAAGGGCTGTGGACAAAGGGGAGAGTTACACCGCCATTTGGGGGACACATAGCTGCCAGGTGCAGCCAATTTGTGGATCACATGTCACCTGCGACTGGTGGCCATGTAGCGGCAGACTGGCCGCTACGTTCAATCGCCAATAGCGGCATCGTGGTGTCATTTCTGCCTGGTAGCCAGCTGTGACGACGGCCTGCCTGACATGCGTACCCACACATGTCTTATTATCGAGACCATTATCGCTTTTTTCCGGCTTGGTGTGCATGAATCAGGACAAAAAATATCAGTTGTAATGCAAGAGGGACAGTCAATTTCAGTCTAGCTAATTACTTCTACTAGCCATCTAGGCTTCGTCGGCCCCAGTCGTCGCTACCTCTTGACTGGGTGTAGCTGCATTCATCGCGCCAATGCTGATGATGTCATCGACCTTCTGCTGAAAGTCGTCGACACGCTCTTGGATGTCGGTGTCCTTGTAGGTTTTCTTGCCGTGCTTCTCCTGGTCCCGCTCGAGAGCGTGTCGAAAGGCTCTATAGGTAGTTAGTGATTTTGTTCAGCCCAAGGACAGAGTTTGAAACATACCTAATAACTTTGTGCGGGTCACCATCAGCGGTCGTACGGATCTCTTCAAGCTTCACATCCAACTGGTCCCAAAAATTAGTATTTGGGTACTTGAGATAGACCTTGCGCTGAACCAGGTCTGCGTTAGAGAGATATAATCATTTGACTAAAACATTTACCATGAGTGCGACATGCGAACAGAGTGCAACGCTGACAGAACACGATGTACCCTTGACGACGGCGGTGGTAAGGTCGAAAATGTTTTGGTGCTGGGAATTCGGCGCATAAGTGACGACCTTCGTTTTGGGGTCCGTTGTAGGCCCGAGGCTTGCTTTAATCTAGGTACCGGGTCTCAGGAAGAGGTTGATCGCAAATGAATTACAACTCACAGTTTTCTTAGTCTTCAAGCGTCTCTGGGTCAGCACGTACTCGCAGTACGAAACGACCTTAGCCCAATCTGCAGGGACCTGCTCCAACCTGTCAGGGATGCCAAACCTGAACCGTTTGATGACTTCCTAACGGGACGGTGCGGCGCAGATAAATAAACGAACAGACAAGTGAATGAAAAGGACACATACAAGAAGTATCGTCTTGGGACCTTCGCCCTTGTAGGTGTTGAGCTTTTCGGATAAGAGAATCGCAGGGGGCATATTTTGAAATGTTAGTCTATAGTCGTGAATCAGGAGTGAGTCAAGGCAGAACAACGCGAAGAACAGTACCTCGAGATCGGCAGACAACTCAAAGGCGGGTTTCGAGGCCACAATTTCTTCGAGGAGGTTCGTGAGAGCAAACATGTTGGCCATCGCCTTGGCCTCCCGGAGTGGGGCCAGGTCCTTGGGCAAAGAAGGGGAGAATGAGATTGAGACAGGAAGCACAGGAGACAACACACCTTCAATGTATTCTCAAGCTCTATGAGTTGCTCCGGACAAAGACGCTTCTTGGTGCCATAGTGTCTCAGGGCTGCCACGACGTTCGGGTTCGGCAACGCCAAAGCGAGGGGGAGGGAAGCTGCGGCCGCATTCTCGTCCTCAGAGCCAGGGTCATTGCGTCCAGCCATGGCCGTATAGGTTCGCTTCGCGCTGCTGGTTCTAACTGCAATTGGGGTGTCTTGGGCCATGGTGTTACACATTTTGTCATCGGAGTCGACGGGAGTGCTTTGACGAGTCAACATAGTGGGCAAAGCGAGAGGATTTGAGGGGAAAAAGGCTGTTGGGCGTCGTTATATATTTGAGGCTTCCAGATTAGGAAAACGGCTGCAGTAATTTCCAGCTCGAATAGCCTCAGATCCCGAGCAGGTGGTGTCAACCAGAAACTGATTGAAGCCCATGAAACACCGCGTGTTTCTGTCTTGACTGATGCCACCGAAAGGAGCGAGTAAGCTTCGCAACGAGGGTAATTTTTTTTCCCTTCAAGTGCGTGTTCTGGGAGTGATATTTTGTGGGTTGCAGATTTTCGATTCAATGACAGTCACACCCAAGTCCAGTGCAGAGCCTGCAATGATCATTTGCCTCCTGAGCATCGGGGCTGGATTCTTGCTAAAAGTGGTCCCAGTCACTTGAATAGTTGCACACACTTGCAGGCGGTTCGGCAGGCCAAGGAGAGGGAGAAAGAGAAGGAGAGGAGGAACGAGAATCTCGAGAAGGAGAGGGCTGCTGCTGCTTTGACAGATCGGCTGCGTGATATTCAGTTTGTGGCTCCAAATTTCCCGGGGCCGAGTGCCGCCAGGTTATCAGCCCAAATCACGGAGGCGGAACGGGAAATGTGGGAGAGCAACGAGCTGAATGGAGCGGAGTTCAGTGCAGGGGACACTATAGAAAAGCCTGAGATGCGGGCAGAGCAATTGCGCAAGGAGGCCAAAATCTTTGGTTTGTGGAATCCAGAGGCGACGGCGAACAAGCTGGGCTTTGGATTCGAGAACACCGTTGTAGACGAGCAGGATGACGACTGGTTGGCAGAGATTATCCGGAATATCGGTGAGTCCATCGCGGTCGTTGGAGGTGGAGGAGCAGTCTGAGAGCGCGAAGTTCGTTTCGATCACATGACTGATGTGATCCAGCGCGTAATTGGGCGTCAAAAACAGCAGGTCCCTTTTTGACGCTCAGGGGCAACTCTGCATTCACCGGCTTGCTTGGTCAACTGACCCTGCTCTCAGATTCTCCAGATCCAGAACCGGAGGACATTCAAAATACCTGACACGCAGTTCCTCCCGAAACACAATGGTTTCTGTATCTGACGAAAATGGTCTATACACTCTCCAACTGTTTCATACTGAATCTGACCATTGATTCTAGATGTTTCTCCTCGATGTCCTGGACAATCTTCCCCGGCTACGTGTCTCTAGCTCACTGATGCGCGTATTCCTGTGGCTTCTGAAGGAAGCAGGATGCAAGGATGTGCCATCTTTTGACCATCTCTGCCGGGTTCAAAAGGAACTGCATGCCCAGTGTGGCACTCCAAGTATTCCTTGCAAGTCTCCCATGGGGAACATATTTTTTATGAATGATCCAAGAGCAATTATTGCCAAGTTTGGCCGTCCCACTGAACCTCTTCCTGAATTAAACTTACCGGCATTGTTCGTCAAGGACTGGTCAAATCCAACGACCCGAAAACTAATCCATGTATACCCTGGAATTCCAGAGGATGGTGTTATTCGTGAGATCTGGCACGCTGATAAGTGGCGCAAGAACATGGACCTCGACATTCTGAGCCCTATGTACGACACCGGAGTGAGTCACTACTACGTAAATGAGGTTGCCCAGCTCCACAATGGCGAGTTTGTGGTCCCAATATGCTGGATCAAATTTCGCGGTAGGCTTTATACCGACGCATTCACCGTGACAATTGATGACCAGGTTTGTCGCTGTCCACTGCTGCCAACCTATCTATTGAACTCAACTCTTAGGGCTTGGGCATGATTAACGATGCTTCCCCCGTTTTTGTTTGTGCAGAGGATTTGGTAAAGAACTACTACGATCTCGAGCACGCGGGGAAGATTCCTAAATGAGGAGGTGTGTTTGAACTGGTTGTTCAACGTCTCTTTAGACTAACATAGTATTTTTATAGCTTCAACCATGGCCGCCGGCCACCCTGCCCGCATGCCGAACCCCAAACGAGCAATTGCCAAAGGTCGTCCCATGTACTCCAGTTTTTTCAATTATTTTGCCGACGATGTTTCTGGAAATCGAAGCAAGTCTTGGAACAAACACTGGAACGTGTACATGACACACCAAAATTTGCCGCGCGAGGTCCTGCAGCAGGAGTTTCATGTTCACTTTGTTTCAACGTCCCCAAACGCAAGTGTTTCTGAGCAATTCCTTGAGTTCAAGGCCGCTGTTGAGTGAATTTTCTCAATTTTTTTTTTCTGATGTCACAGCGCTAACCAAGAACCCAGACAAACACACACCAGCCCTGGTTGAAGTTTGGGACGAGTCCGGGAACACTACATGTTTTTGCCTGTATTGCAACAGCGTGTTCTCAGACAATCCAATGCAGAGTGAGGTGGCCTCTTACATTGGCGGAAAGGGGAACTGTTTTTGCCGGAAGTGCCGAGTTGGTGGAAACCAGAAGGAGAAGGCAACGAATGAGGGATATCATGCGCTCTTTGAGGTTGGTATTTCATCTGTGCTCGCATGGATATCTGACTTCAACATCATTATTAGGCCGGTGCTCATCGAACAAAAGAATACATCATTGGCGAGCTCGAAAAACAAGTCAAACTTGCGTGTTCGGGTGTTATCAAACCGGTGAAGGACCTCCAGACTGAAACTGGAGTCAAGGATGTGTACACCCAATTCTGGATCGACGGCCTCATATCTTGATTCAAGGAAATGCGAAAGGACGAACCCAACCGCTCGGCTGAGGAGATCCGAGATGAACTCGTTCAATGGACAGTTGAAAACTGAGACAAAATTTATAGCGGGTTTCTCACAATGAAAGGTTGGGCTTTGCTTCAGGTCGCATTTACTCGGACGCTGATAGTTGGTTCGTCCAGGTTTTGATCCCACACAGGACACACCTATCGAAACATTGCACACCATCCTGCTTGGAATCATCAAATATATCTGGCATATCACCCATACTCCGTGGTCTGCTGAGCAGAAAAAAACTTTCGCTTTGTGCCTCCAGTCCACAAACATTGACGGACTTTCTGTTCACCCAATTCGGTCTGCCTATATCCTGCAATATGCAGGCTCCCTGATCGGGCGGCAGTTGAAAACCTTGGCTCAGACAAACATCTTCCACGTTCGCGGCCTCGTTACAGATGATCAGTTCAGCGCTTGGAAAGCAGCCGGTGAGCTCTCGGCGCTCCTTTGGGTCCCTGAAATACGTGACCTTCACCAGTATCGTGTATTTATTCCTCCGATCAACGAAACCCAGTTGCTGACTTGTACTTTTAGCAAGATCTCAAGGTCGTGGTGGCCAATGTTCTCGACATTTTCGCAATGATCGACCCTTCAAAAATACTTACCAAGATCAAGTATCACTTATTGGTTCACGCTCCAGATGAGGATGTGGTTCAGTTTGGCCCGCTCATCGGGGTTATAACAGAGGGTTTCGAGTCGTTCAATGCTGTCTTCCGATTTTGCTCTATTTTGTCGAACCATCTAGCACCGAGCCGAGATATTGCGCTGCAATTGGGCGATCAAGAGGGCTTGAAACACCGTCTCACTGGTGGATGGTGGCCTGTTACAGAAGATGGAAAATGGGAACGGGCAGGCAGCGGTGTGAGACATTTCATGGCTGACCACCCTACTCTCCAAAAACTCCTGGGATGGATAGAGCCAACCTCAATGAAGCCAGGTATGATTGGGTTCGATTCCGGTTTCTCTTATCCTGCTACATTCAATAGGTGAATTCAAACTGGTCAGTGTGAAGCGAGGGGAAGGGCCAAGGCCAACATTTACTCTCAAATCAACCAGCGCTGCCCGTGCAGTGAACTATGGACTCTACAATCCAGAGTTCATGTGGAACAAGTGCTCATTTGTAGTCAGCGAGTCACTCGACGAGTGCTTACTGAACTCATGGGTGTTTGCAGCATCTCCGACCACTGCAGTGAGTCCGCCACAAACATACTCCTTGACAGATATTAATGTTACCAACAGGAGTCGTCCCTCATTTCTGGCCGAATTTCCGACATTCTTACCAATTCTGAGAAGGAGGTGCTGGTTGTGCTGGAGCTCTTCCAAATCTGTCAGGGGAACCCCCGCTCTTCCGGCCTTTCCGGCTTCCGCTCCGGCTCCGGCTTCTGTTCCGGCTATTCCTCCGGCTTTCCGCCTATCCGTTCTCGTTGGCACGTGCTATGCGACCAGGCCCGTGATCATTGTAGATACCTCTGGACACGTGCTACTGGGTAGTTACTGATTCATATATAAGGTTTCACCTAGCGTGGGAATCCTCATCCTTTCTTCTCTTCGGATTCCCCTGCTAGGTGCATAGTATTCCCGCTCCTGTATTTAGTACCCATATTTATACTTCGGATTCCCCCGCTAGTTTCCGCGCCCCGCGCTGAGCTTAAGGTTGCCCTTACAGCAGAAGAAAGGATCTAAGGGATCAACTGGTCAAGATTGGGAAGTTCGGTGCAGGTACGGATTCGGACCACTACTCCAGTGCCCTATCCTCCCCCACTTCCAATCTCGACCCCTCCTCCGTTCCGATGGACCAGTCACCTGCTCCCCTCTCCGCACAACCCGTGATCCCGAGTGTTTACGCTCCGGATCCGGCTTCCGGAATTGCGGATCGGCTCGCTGCTGTCGAAGGCTCTCTTGATGCCATCAAAGATGCGCTCCGGCAGCTATTGCCGGGCAACCAAAATCCGCCGCCTGCCCCTGCCCCCTGCCACTCCGGCTCCGGCGCCGGGTCCAGACTTCTCGGCCCCCCACCCAGCACCCAAAACGGTCCTCCGACCGAATCCTCCGGCCGTTTTCGACGGCGACCAGACACAAGGACAGATGTTCCTTTACTCTGTCCTCACCTATTACCGGCTGGTTCCGGAAGCTTTCATGACGGATGGGTTCGTCTCGTGGGAAAAACTCGTCCGGTTTGCCATGTCCTTCATGTCGAAGGACGCGGCTGCCCGATGGGCGGAGCGGCGCGCATCCGCCGTGCCGTTCCCGTTCCCCACCTGGGCCCAGTTCGAGGCCGAGTTCCGGCTCCGGCTCCGGTTCGTCGAGGAGAACGAACAGGACCAAGCCCTCACCAAGCTTGAGTCCCACTTGTACTTCCAGGGCTCCCGCGACATCTACCGGTACACGGACGACTTCGAGGAACTGGCCGTAACGGCTGGTTACTCGGACGCTCTCGTCCGGGTCACCAAGTACCACTCTGGTCTCGACCCACGGATCAATGTCGCGATCACGACGTCCAGAACTGCCCCCTGACCTCACCGACTACGCCGGATGGCGCTTGCGCGCTTTCCGGACAGTACGAGGCTTTTGGCCGCGCACGAACCGGAAACCCTCCGGCGTGGCTTCCGGCCGCTTTCCCACGGTCGCGCGCATTTCCGGCTCCGGTTCCGGTTCCGGTTCCCACGCGCGCTCCGGTTACATTCGCCCCGCTTGCAGCACCTGTCCTTCCGGCAGCTGTCCCAATGGACGTCGATCAGGCCCGGGCCCGCCCATTCCCACGCACCTGTTTCCAGTGCGGAGCAGCCAGACACCTCGCCCGCGAATGCCCCGTCCCCTCTGACGTTCGGCATGCAGACGTTCTCGACGAGGTCGTTCGTCAACTTCGGAGACGACCTCCTCGAGGAGCTGTTCGCCCGGCTCTCCACCTCCACCTCGCTTCCGGCCGAGTCAGTTGACGGAGATGAAATGGAACCGGTGGGTTTTCCCCGCCCAGCCGAGTGAGCGGTGCGCCCTCGGTCGCGTCCCCCAATCGCTACGCCCTCCTGTATTCAGATAGTGACAATTTATTTGATTCAGAGGTAGTAGCGAGAGGCGCACCCCCCGTCCCAGTTTCCGTCCGAGTGACGGAGACTCTTCCTTCCATCCCGGAGACGGAAGCCCGCACTGCCCCCAAGCCGGGAACGAGGGCAGTAACGGAGGCCCCTGTCCCTGAGCCAGGAACGAGGACAGGCTCACTTCGGCGCGTTCATCGCCCAAGGTGGGAACGGCGACTTCCCCGGCAGTACGTCATCGACTTCTGTCGAAGGCCAAAACTCCTTGCACATCCCGTTGGACCTGCAGTCTGTCGAGACCGCCGCCCGGATGTCGGTGAAGGCTCTGGTCGACTGCGGAGCGACTGGAGACTTCATCGACTCGGAGTACGTCATCTCCCACAACCTTCCAGTCCGGCCTCTCTCGCAGCCTATCCCAGTTCTCAACGTGGACTGGCAGCCCGAACCAAGCGGGCGGCATCACCGGTGTAGTCGATATGGTGGTCGATTACAAGGGGCACTCCGAGCGTATCCAGCTCGCCGTAACCCGACTCGGGAAGCAACACGTCATCCTCGGTTACTCCTGACTCCAGAAACACAATCCGGAGATCGACTGGGAGACCAAGGAGGTTCAAATGACGCGCTGCCCGACCGGATGCCGCACCTGCCGAGACAAGTTGCAGGCCGTCTGGAGGAACGAGAAGCTTCGCCGCCTCGGTCCTCCAGCAGCTGACAGTGAAGGTCCGACTCCATCTATCTGTGCCGTCGACTCAGAGGAGTGGCATGGAGATGATGGGTACGATCCGGCCGACGACGACTTGCCAGAGCTGTTTCCGGACTCGGAGGACGATGATGACGAGGAGGACGACCTCGAAGAGGGTGATCGCATTCTGTACACTGCATTCGCCCCCGTTGAGGAGATTCGCGCCGGCAGTACCGTCTCGCAACACCTTGCGGAGGCCTACGCCCGGAACTCTGCGCCCGCCGGAACCGATGTTCCGTCCTGAGCTGCAGATTTCTCGGACATCTTCAACAAGGAGTCCTTCGACTCCTTGCCGGAGAAGCGAGCATGGGACCATGCCATCGAACTCGTCCCGGATGCGAAGCCGGCCAACTGCAAGGTCTACCCGATCTCCCCGCTCGAACAGAAGGAGCTCGATGCCTTCATTGCGGAGGGGTTGAGCACCGGCCGCATCTGTCCGTCCAAGTCGCCGATGGCGTCTCCAGTCTTCTTCATCAAGAAGAAGGACGGAGCCCTCCGGTTTGTCCAGGACTACCGGGCACTCAACGCGATGACCGTGAAAAACCGGTACCCGTTCCCTTTGATCAATGATCTTATTAACCGTTTGAAGGGAGCCCGGTTCTTCACGAAACTCGACGTCCGGTGGGGTTTCAACAACATTCTGGATCCGGGAAGGTGACGAATGGAAGGCCGTGTTCCGTACGAACCGGGGGCTCTTTGAGCTGCTGGTGATGTACTTTGGCCTTACCAACTCCCCGGCTACATTCCAGACGATGATGAACGACATTTTCCAGGACCTCATCCTTTCCGGAGACGTTATGGTCTACCTGGACGACATCCTCATCACACACTCCGACCTCGCCTGTCACCGCGAAATCGTCCGGGAGGTGCTCCGGTGGCTTCGCGAACACCGTCTTTTCCTCTGACTGGAGAAGTGCGAGTTCGAGAAGTCGATGATCGAGTACCTCGGCGTCATCATCTCGCACAACCATGTGGAGATGGACCCCGTCAAGGTCGCCGGTGTTGCCTCGTGGCCCGCAGCCCAAGAACAAGAAGGACGTGCAGCAGTTCCTCGGCTTTCACGAACTTCTACCGGAGGTTTATCCGGGGGTTCTCAGACGTCGCCCGGCCACTTTTCGACCTGACGAAGAAGGGTGTGGCCTGGACCTGGACCGCTGCCTCGGCCGCCGCGTTCCAAGCCCTCAAGGACACGGTGACTGCGGAGCCTGTCTTAGTTCTTCCGGATGAGTCCCGGCTGTACCGGCTTGAGGCAGACAGCTCCGACCGGCCGACCAGAGCAGGTTCTGTCTCAGCAGGGGACCAATGGAAAGTGGCGCCCCGTTGCCTTCTACTCCAAGAGCTTGAATGACGTCCAACGGAACTACGTGATCCACAACAAGGAGATGCTTGCGATCGTCCGAGCCCTAGAAGAGTGGCGACACTTCCTCGAAGGCACGCAGCACCCGGTCGAGATCTGGACGGACCACAAGAACTTGGAGTACTTCCAGAAGTCGCAGAAGCTGAACCGGTGGCAGGCCAGGTGGTCCCTGTACCTGTCCCGGTTCGACTTTGCCCTGTTCCATCAGCCCGGGCGCCTTATGGGACATCCGGACGCGCTCTCGCGTCGTCCGGACCATGGAGCCGGCTCAGGGAACTCGGACATTACGCTCCTTTGGCCGGAGCTTTTCCGGATTCGTGCCATGGAGGGGATTGCGGTTGACGGACCCGAAATTCCTCTCCTGCGCGATGTCCGGAAGGCGTTCACGACCAAGCTGGAGCTTGAGGACCCTGTGGCGCTTGTCGCCCGGCAGCTCCTCAAGAACCGGAAGGCCCCTTCCCCCGCTCGGCCGAATGGCACATCTCGGACGGACTCCTCCTGTTCCGCGGCAAGATCGTCGTGCCGCGGAATAAGGACCTCCGTCGCCGGATTATGGAGCAGCACCATGACACGTGTGTCGCCGGACACGCTGGCCGCTTCAAGACGTTGGAGTTGATCTCCCGGAACTACTGGTGGCCCCAGTTGTCCCGACACATCGGCCAGTATGTCGGAGCCTGTGATGCGTGCAACCGGACGAAGGCGCTCCGGCGACTTCCTCACGGTGAGCTTCATCCGACCGAGATTCCGGACGAGCGCTGGGACACCGTCTCGGTGGACTTCATCGTCGAGCTTCCGGAGGCCCACAGGTTCGATGCGGTTATGGTTGTGGTCGACGTTCTCGGTAAGCGAGCCCACTTCAACGAGTGCCACACCGGCCTCGGTGCTGTCAGAGCTGCCCGGTTGTACTACCGGAACGTCTGGAGGCACCACGGAACCCCCCGGAAGTACATTTCCGATTGTGGTCCGCAGTTCATCGCCGAGTTCACTCGCGAACTGTGGTGCCTCATCGGTATCGAACCCGCCACCTCCACTGCTTACCATCCACAGACCGACGGTCAGACCGAACACGTCAACCAGGAGCTCGAACAGTTCGTCCGTATCTTCACGAGCTACAAACAGGACGACTGGGATGAGCTCCTGCCGGCAGCCGAGTTCGCCTACAACAACCACGTCCACTCCTCGACGCAGCAGGTACCGTTCATGACGGACACCGGCCGTCTTCCGCGGATGGGGTTCGAGCTGAACGGTAGGTGCTCCGCCACGAGTCCATCAACAAGTTCCGCGACCGGATCGCCGCCGGAGTCTCCGAAGCCAAAGCTGCCCTCGTTAAAGCCAAGGACGGGTTCAAGCTGTACTACGACCGCCGGAGATCAAGGTAGGCAACCGGGTCTGGGTGGATGCCTCCGACATCAAAACGATGCGTCCGTCACCCAAGTTCTCGGACAAACGGCTCGGACCCTTCAAGGTCGTGAAGGTTGTGGGCAACGGTGCGTACAAGCTCGAGCTCCTGCCGTGTTACTCCCAGCTTCACCCGGTCTTCCCGGTCGTGAAGCTCGAGCTTGCGAAGCCGGACCCGTTCCCCGGACGCCCCCGGCATGACGAACCACCGCCCGTCCTCCAGCCGGACGGAGACGAGAGGTGGGAGGTCGACGAGATCCTGGAAGCGCGAGTCCTGATACGGCAGCCTCTGGTACATGGTGCGCTGGAAGGGTTACTGGTCCGGAGCACGATAAGTGGGTAAAGCACTCTGACGTCTTCGCCAAAGATGCCATTGACACCTACTACCGCCGCTACCCCAACGCCCCCCCGCCGGATTGCCTTGGCCGCCTTCGACTCACTGTCCTTCCGGAGGCTGCGATAGCACCATCCGCTTCATATGTCGGGACGCCGTATTCCAAGGGGGGGGTGATGTCAGGGGAACCCCTGCTCTTCCGGCCTTTCCGGCTTCCGCTCCGGCTCCGGCTTCCGTTCCGGCTATTCCTCCGGCTTTCCGCCTATCCAGTTCTCGTTGGCACGTGCTATGCGACCAGGCCCGTGATCATTGTAGATACCTCTGGACACGTGCTACTGGGTAGTTACTGATTCGTATATAAGGTTTCACCTAGCATGGGAATCCTCATCCTTTCTTCTCTTCGGATTCCCCCGCTAGGTGCGTAGTATTCCCGCTCCTGTATTTAGTACCCATATTTATACTCCGGATTCCCCTGCTAGTTTCCGCGTCCCGCGCCGAGCTTAAGGTTGCCCTTACAAAATCCTCTCTGTGTGGGACGAGATTTTTGGCATGCCAGTTTTGGTCCGGCGCAACTCCGAAATAATGTTTTTGAACATCCCAGCCAAGGTACTGTCCCAATAGTTTGAAATCACTCCGCCCTGAACCATCAACTACTCAGAGTCTCAAGTTCAAGTTTAACGTCCAGCACGACTGCACTTCTGCCAAGTGCGAAGCTTCGGACAGCGGCTACGCATGCAAGAACGGGTTGAGTCTGACCAGATTGAACAGTATATCATTCACCAGCCGCTCGACCGTTTCTTCATCAATATGCACGGGTTTCACAATTCCCACCTCCTACACGCCACTCTTCCACGGGATCTAGTTGCCCCCATTCCCCTCTTCCTCGACCAACAGGCCAAGCATTTCGAGCTGGCCGCTCAGCTTTGTGAGAAGGTTGCTGATCGAAAAATTGCACTGGCCAAAAAGCGGAAACAGCCACTGGACGACGAGACTGGTGATGAGGTGGAGGTGGAGGCAAGACCGCGAAAGCGTCAAAAGGCGCCTGGGCGGCCGCGGTCGAAGAAGGTAGCCGGAAAAACGGTCAAAGAAAGTTCCTGTCGCTACACTCCTATGATTGCCACTCGAGCAAAGCGGGTCAACTCAACTCAGTGCCAAGGGCGAGGGCAGCAGTACAGGAGGCTGAGGATCTGCAGGAGCGGGAGGAAATATTTGGCGAGTCCTCTCTGACGAAGAATATATATGCGTCAGAATCAGATTCAGGCGTTAGTCCTAGTACGTATGAGGGTAGTGAAAGACAAAATCTTCACTTGAAGTCGGCAGCAAGCGCGCCCAACTACACTGCGCACATGTCTCGCCACTGGTGGCAGATGCAGAGTCTAGCTGAACGAAACAGCTGGCAGCCATATAATGAACAGGTGGGAAATTTGTGCTTAGTGGCCTCCGCTGGTGAGGGTGCCAGCTGCCACGAACGTGACGCACTGGGTGGTGTAGCCCGCGCCTCCGAGAACTCTGACGTTGCCCTAAAAGGCAATCTCTCATATTATCTGCTCAGTGTGTCTGTACAGGTGCATCGCAAGCTTTTCTTGCTGCCGTCGGTTCGTCGGAGTGGGGGAGGCGAAGGGGCGTTGCCTGCGGCCCTTTGCGGTTCGCTCTTCTTCACGGGCCAGACTCTCCCGGTCCGCGACCCCGACAACCTTGACCACACTTGGTAGATGGAACTTCGCGGCACCTTCCGTAGAAACCCACCAAGAAAACGATACTGCGCGCGACTCGTCCTTGGATTCCGCTGATTACCCGCAGCCTTCGAGCACGATCGCGCGCGCCGTACGCTGCTGCTCTGCAAGAAGCACGAGCGGGATGGCACATGGGCCGCCTGTAGCGGTATCTGAAAGGCGCGCTGGAGCGCGTTACGGTGCACGAAGTGGGGGATAATTCCGACTTGAAATTGGTGTATCGCGAGATTGCGGAGGCGCGCTTTTGCGATATTGCCAGCGCGATTCGGGTGCGTTATCATTGTTATTACATCTCCCGCCCTCTGTCGAGTGAAACGAATATTAATTAATCGGCGTGCAGGCCCATGCGCGCCTCCGCGCTGACCCGTTCATGATATCCGTGCACATCACGTGTGGGTTCCCCTCACCCTACTCCCCTCCTTCAACTCCGACCACTTCGAAGCCCTCAGCCGCCGAGCCACGCCACCCCCCTTAACGTACCTCCCCGCCACCTCCTCCTCCTCCGGCACACAGGCAGACGTAGACATGGACAACATCTACTGCCCACGACCGTGCGTGACCTGTGCAGGCGCATATTCGGGGTCCCGTGCGGGCGGTCGAGGTGGATGAAGAAGGGTGTAGTGCTGGCTGTGAGAATCTACTCTTTTTCGCGCTATCCCGATTATATACTTGAGCATCAAGCGCTGACCTCACACTCACACAGGACGTAACGTTCTTCCGCGCGCGACTTCTACGCGGGTTCACGCTCCGCGGGCGGAAGGTGCGGGTGCAGCCGCGCAGTCGGGGAGGCGCCTGTCTTCTCTGCTTCGGTCTAGATCTACGTAGATGCGGCCGCAGATGCAGAAGATGGAAGTGCAGACGCAGACGCGAACGTAGACAGAGATGAAGGTGCAAGCGCAGACACAGACGAAAACGCGAACGTAGACGTCAAAGACACCTCCGCAGGCGAACGCGCAGACACAGACGCAGACGTATCTACCTCTGTTGATCCGAACACCTCTGTATCCGCTGAAGACGCACACCCTGCCGACGCCTCCGCAGACGAGCGCCCCCAGGCTCGGAGTGGGACCGAGTACGCCCAGCTGCAGGATCGAAACGAGCGGCCTCTACCGGACCACGACCTTGCGCACCCTCTACCGGGCGACGCGCAGCCCCCCACACAGCGCGGACGACCACGAACAATACACGCGCGTCCCGCCTGCGCGCGTGCGATCCCGCGCTGGCGTAGCGCCTGACGCGCCTGCGGGGGCAGGTCGCACAGGACTTTGGCGCGTACGGGGTGCCGGAGGGGGTGCAGGTGTGGCCGTGGGTGGATTTCGCTTTTTTGTTTTTGGCTCTCTATTTCACTCCGTTGGCCGCTGCTGCGCTGCCTCGCCCCTGCCCTCGTCTTCCTCTCGCTCCTCCGCCTTTGCTACGTTTCGTAGGCGCGCCCACGCACGCTCGTCCTCCCCTGCCCCCCATCTTGCTTCCCTTCTCTGATTCGCTTCCCCTCCCCTCCTGCTCCCCTTCCCCGCCTGTTCCCACTTCCATCCCCTACCCTCTCCTTCCTTGCCTGCCCCCACCCATCTGTTCATCCCTCCGCCCTTCTTTGTCCCTTCCCAACGCATTATCTCTATGTATCGCTAACCTCTCTCTCTCCAGCTCCTCCTGCCGCGCCCCTCTCCGCCTGCGCGCCCTTCACACCTGCTGTGTCTGGACGCGGGTGCACGGGTCCTTACCAACTCGCCGCGCGCTGCTCATACCAACTCGCGGCCTTATGAGCGCGGTCCATGTTGTGACACGCACCTTACGTCGTTCAGCCGACGCGGAGAATTGGTGGGATCCTGGGATCGGGATCGCAGGCGATCACACATACACTGATTTTATACAGCTCGTGTGCGTATATCGTGAATTGATTGAATACATTTTTTCGTCCGCCCATACTGCGAATCGTGTGGAGTAGAAGGAGAAACAGAGACACGTACTACTAGTATAAAGAAGCAGAAGTAGATGTGATTGAGATGAGTGGGCTGGTTGACAAGATGAACATGATGTGTAATAGGGTATTTTGACTGTTGTGTTTCCCATGAATGGAAGAACACAGCCTGAGCAGCTACATATAGCATGCAGACTTTGGGTTGTTTGATCCCACATCTCAAAATGCCCCACCAGCCCACTGCGACAGAAACTCGCCTTAGCAATATTGTAGCATATTTGACACCTACCTTAACACTTCTCAAGGAGCTCAATGATGCATTTCGCCCTCCATTCATCCAGACCATCTCCAACACAGTTGAGGCCTTGATTAGTATAGTTGAGGTAAGAAGTTTTCAAGATACACACACATTCAAGTAGCTAATACAATGCAATAGAATGTGAAACACAATAAAAATCAGTGTGCCCAGCTGATGGAGAACATTCACCAAGTCCTATATGCAGTCATCAACTTTTATCTCAAGTCTGAAACAGCTGGCTCCCTAAATCCTGCAATACTGGATCACATTGGAAAGTTCATTGGGTAAGTTGTGTCTATTCAATAAAAGCCTGTCATCATAATTCCTCTGTAGGACTCTTCACAAGATATATACATTTGTTGACGCCCAACAGGATGGGAACAAGATCAAACACCTGTTTCGTAATAATGAGATGCAGAAACTACTCAAAGATTGTCATGCGGGATTGGATCAAGCTGTTGAAGTCTTTGTGGTATGCACTATTTATATTCTCTTGCCAGACATTGATTCACTGCTCTTAGATTAATACCAGGCCTACATTGGCAAATGACATTGGTGAAATGAAGAAGACAGCCAAGATCATGCACAAAGAATTGCTTGAATTGATTCAGACACTATCTGATACCAGCACAAGCTCAGATGGGTCATCAGTATGTACACAGTCAACTACTTATACACTATAATAACCTAGAACCAGGTTTATCTCGGTGCCAATAGCTTGAAAAATAGGTATATAAAGACTAAGCTTATAAAAGAATCTGTTCTTATACTTTCTTCAAGTTCAAACTCATTCTCAATGTTGCCCTCCAAGCCCAAGATCTTTTATGGTCATGAATCAGAGCTGGACCATATCACCAAAATGCTTGATCAGCAGTCAGCCAGAATAGCCATTCTTGGGGGTGGTGGAATGGGGAAGACAAGCCTTGCCAGAGCAGTCCTCCACCATCCAGAGACTTCTGCAAAATTTGAATACAGATTCTTTGTCAGTGCAGAATCTGCAACCACCAGCATTGAACTCGCCGCACTTATCGGATCACACATTGGACTGCATCCTGGCAAAGATCTCACTAAACCTGTTATCCAGTATTTTTCCAGAACACCATCCTTGCTTCTGATTTTGGACAACCTGGAAACTGTGTGGGATCCAAAACAATCTCGAGGGGGAGTTGAGGAATTTCTTTCTCTGCTCACAGATGTGGAACATCTCACACTGATAGTATGTCCTTTAGTGAATTCAATTTTGTGTGCTAATATCAAGCAGATTACGATGCGAGGGACCGAGAGGCCTGCCAAAGTTCATTGGACTCACCCATTTTTACCACCCTTGGAGCCTTTGTCAGATGATGCTGCATACCAAACCTTCATGGACATTACAGATAATGCATATGCAATTGAGGACATAAACCAGCTTTTCCAATTCACAGATAATATGCCTCTGGCAGTGGATCTTATTGCCCATCTGGTTGACTATGAGGGCCTGTCAAATGTCTTGACTCGCTGGGAAACTGAGAAGACATCTCTGCTTTCTGTGGGCCATGATCGAAAATCAAATTTGGATGCATCCATCAGTCTCTCTCTCTCAAGTCCCCGAGTCACATCTGATAGCAAGGAATTATTGAGTCTCCTCTCAATTCTGCCCAATGGACTCTCTGATGCTGAACTAGTCCAAAGCAATCTTCCCATTCCCAATATTCTTAGTTGCAAGGCTACATTACAGGCCACTTCATTGGCATATCAAGATGACAACAAACGACTTCTGTCACTTATGCCTGTGAGAGAACATATTCAGCAGTTCTTGCCTCCTTCCCAATCTCTTATGCAATCCCTTCGCAAGCACTTCTATGAACTTTTGAAGCTATACCAGAAATATAATGGAGAACAGCTGCAGCCTGTGGTCAATCAAATAACCTTAAATCTTGGAAATTTGCAAGAAGTCTTGCAACGAGGGTTATATGGCAGTGATCCAAATCTTGCAGATACAATATACTGCATATTATCTCTAAACTCATTCTACCGACTCACTGGACGTGGTAATATATGGTTGATGGATTACATTCAATCTATATTGCCTCAGCCTTGTGATCACCAATTGGAGATACACCTTCTCATTGAAGTTTTGAAGTCATACAGAAGTTATCCTACCCCTATGCCAGAACAGCTGATCACTCAAGCAATAACTCATTTTCAACATGTCAAAGATCACCTTCTTGAGTGTGAGTCCCTTTCATTCTTTGAGCCACAGTTTGTCTCATATGACCCTTATTAACACCAGCCAAATTCTATCATGCAGTAGGAATTTGTTTCCAGGCTCAATCAGATTCATCTCAAGCCATGCAATTTTTTCAACAGGCACTAGAGTTGTCAAAGTTGTGTGATGACAGTAATCAGCGGTGTAGTGTTTTGATATCCATTGCTTGGCTCAAGTACAGTACTGGAGATTACTGTACAGCCCAGATACATGCCAGTGAGGCACAAAGGCTATCAAAGTTGTCAGCAGATTTATATCAGGAAGCAAGGGCACATCTGGTTGGAGCTACATGTTGCACAATTCTTGGGGACTACCAGGAGAGTATGGTCCAACTCCACAGAGCTAGAAAGATTATTGGCATTTGTGGCCTATCTGAGGTCTCTTGATCACAGAATCACACTGGACCAGGCAGAGATCCATCTCCTGAAATCAGAATATGCTCAAGCCAGAAGTATCTTCAGTCAAGTAGTTGAAACCACTTCTGCTGACCAAAATGCACATGCTTATGCATATGCACTGCTCAGTATTGCACAGATTGATGTAACAGTTGGTGAGGCTGCAGACAGTGTGTACCAAAATTTGAACAAGGCAAAAGATATATTCAGATATAATCATCTGTGGGGAATCACAATCTGTGACATGATTCAGGCAGATATGGAGCTCAGAGAGGAGAAATTTGACTTGGCTAAAGGTCAAATTCCAGGAATGCCTCCATTCAGCCTGGAGCATAGACAGTGCAGCTGAATCTTTTTGTTTGGAAGGACTTGCCAACATCAAGGCTTGGCATGCTATTGGACCACAATACACGTGGCCGGTGATATATGTGGGCCATGCCCACAAATCCAAATCCAAATTAGGGCTTCACAAAGGACTTCTGTTTCTAGGAGATGTGTTCATTGCTCACAAGGATGAAGAGACAGCAATGAATCTCTATATGGTGGCCCTAGAAGGATTCACCCACATGGATGTACATTGCAGCCGAGCACAGTGCATGCTACGTCTCGGAGATCTTGCAAATGAACAAGGAAATACCTCTGCAGCCATTGGCCAGTGGAAGGCAGCGCGACCGCTGCTTGAGCGATCATTGCAGGCCAAGGATGTAGCCCAAATTGACTCCAGGCTTGCTACCATTGACAAAGCTCATCAGGAAGCCCTGGTGGAACTTGGAACTTTGCATGCACCTGGTCAGTTTTTGAACAAAGAAACATCTGAGATTGAAGAAGTGAGAGACAAAGTTCATGAGGATGCTGAAAACAATGTAGCTCCTGTTTCAGTATGAGGTTCAAAATTACTTTATATCTCTCTCCTTTCTCCAATATTTTTATGTTAATGCCTTATATTTATGTATCTCCATCTGTATATTCAAGTTGTATTTATTTATTTGTTTCCACCACTCTCCAACAGGGAGTCCCCGTGAGCATTCTGCTTTCTTTTTCAACTTCTGAGGCTGTTTGAGCACTAAAGAACATTTAGATTAATGCAGAACAAAAATCAGTTGCAGCAAACAGAGCAGTACATTTAATTGAACATGGATCTCAAGAAGCAGTACTGAAGTTCAGCAACATTATGTGTGTCATTATACAATCCCCCTTCCTTGGCCTGATCTGCCGCTGGGGGAGTGCCAGAAAATCTGAGGGATTGGCCTGAAAAATGATTTGGTTTGAAAAATAATTAATCAGCTTGATTAGGACAGTGTCTTGAATATCAGGCAGACTCAAATGTTAACGGCTTCAAGCAATCCCGGTGTGAAACATTGGACCAGACTGATTTTCCTGACCTGTTTCTGAGTTGGTTAAGTGCTAGAAAATTTTGACTGAATAAAAAAAGTATGGTCACCCAAAATTCACAGGGGCAGTACATGGATTCCAACAAGGATCTCAGGAAACAACTGCAAAGGTGCCCAAGGAGTTCTGTGTGTAGCATTACACTATACTACTCTTCCTCGCCTATTTTACACTCCATGAAATGTGAGAAAATTGACACCAGAAGAATTCCACAGAACAGTGAATTGATTCAAAATGGGAATTCAAATGGGAACAGAGCTGGAATGTGCAAGAGCAGTACCTTGACTTGAACAAGGACCTCAAGAGTCAACTGTTTGATCAAGGCCCAGATAAATCCTGTGCATCATTGCACCATACTGCTTTTCTCTCTCTCTCTTTCAACAGGTGATTCAAACAAGGATTTTTGTTACAATGACAACTGCCCGAGCGTCCACAAGTCAAATACTAGACAAGGGATTGGGGGGTGCAAGGTATTAACCAATCGTCAATGAAGTCGAATAAAACACTAGGAGAGGTACAGAATATCTACGACTAGGCTACGACTATATACTGTTCGTTGTATCTAATCATTGTAACTATCGTTAAGTTCAACCGTGAGCTATACCTTCCTAATAAGTAAGCGTGAGTGAATACTATGATCCGAGCATAAGGCTTCGGCGTGGTAAACGACCGTAAGTAATGCTGTACTACTATATATAAACTGAAATGAAGTGTCTGTGCGTTGCTTCCATCTGTTAGGCTGTGTGTTCTAACCAAGAACATGCCGTAGTCCGCAAGGCTATTAGTAACCACCACATGTATACCT
Organism: Mycena olivaceomarginata; assembly: GCA_029378375.1. NCBI lineage: Eukaryota > Fungi > Basidiomycota > Agaricomycetes > Agaricales > Mycenaceae > Mycena > Mycena olivaceomarginata. The sequence goes on along the minus strand of JARKIC010000492.1, from coordinate 106,468 downwards.
TGTGGCTTCGTAAATATAACTGTTCATGCGTATAGCATGTGTTCCTTCTCGATCGTACCGACTGATCATGAATCCAAGTCTTCGGTGGCTTCCTTGATCGTTCATGTATAATTATATGTCCCATGCATGTAGCATGTGTTCAACCAAACAATCATTGTATCTGATCGTTCCCGTCTTCAGTTATACTTGTGTTGAGTTATAATAATATCTTCCCATGCTGTCCTGCATGTGTTCTTCGTCGAGTATTGTAAGGACTCCTCATGGTACCGTGGAACCGAGTGTATATCCTCATGGTGTTCCATATGTCCTTCCACGTATGCGTGGGTGTATGTTGTCCAGCCTTCGTCTGTCATAACTCATGTCCGAGTTCGTGCTGGCGATCGAAAGCCTTGATCCGTGAATGCGTCCGTACTCATGTTATCCTGTCGGTACACTTCTTTCTATGTATATCTTCTAAGCATCTGTCGTCTTGATGCCTCTTCAATCGTGTGACTTAACACCTTGATCGGTATTCGTGTGAGGTCTTCTGTCGTTTAGCTTACAGCAGTGTCGTTCTGCATCCTGGTGTTCTTCCGTGATCCGGGATGTCGTCTGGACTTCGTATGCACTAAGTCCTTCTCTTGATCTGTTGTCTAGGATCTTATCCTGATCTCTTGATCTAGGGTTCGTCAACGTTCTTGATAATGTTTCCACTATCTCATCTATATGCACTTGTTATGCAACACTCTCAGATAACCCTTATCTGTATGTGCTTGTTGTGCTGCGCTCTTGGATAGGCGTTGGAACGATAAGATTTGCATTGAATCATGACAATTTTAGAGATAAAATGAATTTGAACTCTTTTTAAGGAATCCCTGCATGCAGTATCACACTCTATTGTATTTGGGCTTCAAATTGAAAAAATCATCATCCAGGCCAAAATGCTTCCAGTTACAACCCTCCGTCACCCATCACCTGAACCTTTGGTCATAATAGCACAGTATACCAAGGCTGTATAGATCATTTCCATTTTTGGATCAAGTGTTGCTTGATGGACATGTCGGAAAAATCTTTGCTGCCTGGTTTTCAAAAATATGAGAATATAAGAGAATATCAGGTCATTAGACCAGGCCATATTTTTTTTTTAGTAATGTACCTTTTTCAATCATCAGATCTGAGCAACAATATCAGTCTAATAGCAAAATATCTGGACTTCCACACCTTATCAGACCTGATCAGACGAGGCTAGAGAAGGGGCAAAAAAGTAAAAATGAATTGACCTGTTGTAAGGTCAATGTTATGACTTATCTTGTTACTTTTCTGTGCTGAAGTCAGTAGTCAACTCCAAATGGTTAGTAATGGATCTAATGGCTTCAAGGGACTGTTAGTGATGAGATTTGAATACTTGACCTCATGGTTTCAACTAAAACAAACACTGGTTAGGAGATTCAAGTTTTTCAGCACAATTTATGGGGAAAAGTGTCTTTTGTTTTTCAGACATTTTTCACTGAAAAAAGAGTGAAAAATTCAAATCTTTTTCACCTCTTTTGAGCTTCCTTTTGAATTTTTCACCTCGAACTCACAAAATAGTGAGAATGTTTTGAGTTTTTCACTACCTTTTTCAGTGAAAAATGTCTGAAAAACAAACAACATTTTTCGCCGTAAATTGTGCTGAAAAACTTGAATCTCCCACCCAGTGAAAGGTATTAACCACTATACTACAAAAGATATAGTGACCCATGTTTTTTGATCTCATACATGTCAGCGCTTTGGGACATCATACAACCTCTGAATCAGCTTCACAACTCCTCGAGGATGGCCAAGTGTGTGCCAAGACTGGAATCGATGTTGGGGAAGAATATCTCATCCCACTCATGGAAAATTCTCAGAACAGATGCCTTGCACTTGTGGAGGCCGTTTTGGAGATATTTTGCAGACCTGTGAACGGTCATTGTAACCCGTGCATGTTTCAACAAGCGTGATATCATCCTGATTTACTCCTTATGGACAAAAGTGATGGACGGCGGGTTTTTTGGGCATATCTCCGCAACCAGTCAACACCTTTGCCTCAAACTCAATACGAGACAAATCCTCCGACCTGGACGCACATTTCTAGCATAGTGATGGAGTCAAAGATCGCTGATCTGCCATCAATACTGCGTGAAAGTTGAAAACCACAATTTCCAACTTGGCCCACAATTTTTTTGGGGGAAAAAATTAAAAGGCCAGATTGTAGTCTTTGATAATACAAATCAGTCCCTATCTTGAACCATGCTGTAATTTGTTGTCATTGAGGAGCTATGAGACCTACAAAATGCCTGTTTTTGCTGTTTTTGGCCATTTTTGGCCATTTTAGCGGTTTTACGACACTTATAGCTCCTGAACTAAAATAGATTTCACCATAATTCAACTCGCGGATTTGTTTGCATTATCAAAAACTACAATCTGACCATCTAAATTTTCCCGAAAAAAAATTGTGGGCCAAGCTGGAAATTGTGGTTTTCAATTTTCACGCAGTATTGATGGTAAATCAGCTTTCTTTGATTCCGTCAACATGCTAGAAATGTGTGTCCAGGTCGGAGGATTCGTCCCATATCCAGTTTAAGGTGAAAATGTTCACTGGTTGCGGAGATATGCTCAAAAAATCCACTGTCCATCACTTTTGTCCATAAGGAGTACATCCAGAATCTGATTTATTAACATCCAGATGCAACAGATGGACGACAGTCGTATTGCATTCTGGATGTGACGAGAACAGTAGGTGGTGCCTGCTTCAAAGTAACCTCTGGGCTTGGTGGGCAACTTCTCCAGCTCCAGCAGTGTTGTTGGTGTAAGATGCACCGAGGATATTCATATTCAAGCTAGAAAAGAATTGAGTCAAAACTCTTGAAGCTGAAGGGTTGTCTCGCAACCGAGTGCGAAGCAGGTATGACATAGTTCATGGTGCAGAAGGATGAATTGGCGTCAAATTGACTCCGCCTTTGAGTAAACAAGCTGTTGAACCCGAGCATTCTGGGTGTTGTGCCATCGACGACCCTGAAGTAGGGACAGAGCCACTGGCATGATGGGGATGGCATTGCGGTTTGGGTGCTCTATCAACAACACTGCAATGAGGCAGCTCATTTACAGGTAGATCAGACTGTGCACTGAAGGAGGACAACCCGGATCCAGATCTACAGGCATCATCACCTTCATCTGCAAACAGTTAATAGATATTGATATTGATCAAGACCCACAAGCAACTGCTAAAAAGGACCCTGGGGCATAGCACTCTGTGTCCTAGAGTCAATCATGAGCACCTGACAGTGGCTTTAACAAAATATGGACTGGAAGATATACTGTTGGTGCACCCAGGATCTTGAGGTGGCTCAGTTGTTTTCCGGGATCAACCAGGATTGAGGATTGAGTCACAGTGACAAGTTCTCTGCTGGTAGACAGAAAGATGGGTTGGTCATCCGGAAATTGGGTGCACAGGTGAACTAGAAAAGTGGTGGGGTGGTCCCGAGAAAGCATGGAACCATAGAGTAGAAATGAAGTGAGAAAGGGGATAAGTGCGTGTAGGCGTGAAGTACGGGTGCTGCTTGATATGTGATGAAATCTCGTTCTTGGGTACTCGGTGTTCACTGGCGGCGTACTCGTGTTGGAGTACTTTAGTCACTGGCTGTGTTGATGGTGGTAGCTCGGGTTTATAACAGGAATCCCCTGGAGTGGTGTAACAGAAGGAAATCTGTCACAGGTTCACAACATGGCAGTTAATGTGATTGCGTAAAATGATTTACTTCAAATTCCGATCAGGTGTGTCGTTTGCCATGGAAAGTGAATGAGTGAGGTAATTTGTCTCTTCTTGTGAACCAACAAAAGGTGACCCAACTTCCAGAAGGCAGAAGGATAATCCTTGTGGATGAATTGGAAGGACAAAAGCAAGACGGATGGTATGTTTCACTGGAAACAAGCAGTACAATGGATAATCTGTGGATAGCAGAAAGTCAGTGGTATCAAGCGGTATTGATACTTATAGCAGTGGGTGGTCTACGACCGGAGGATGAGATAACCAAGACGCAAGACAATATTGTTGTTGGTTTGAGGATGTTCGGGTGAGCTCAAAGGTGCACAATAATGTGGCCTAAGTCTTCTGTATTCTGCAGGGCAGAATTACAGTACAAAAGGGAACTACTTTTACAGTATGGGGGGGGCTTTTATAGATGTCCGGAGAGTGTGGGAAGAGATAAGAAATGCGATAACATGGGAATATCTGTCAAGGATCGGGTCCAAATGGATATGGAGCATGTGGCAAAAAGAATGAGTCAGACATGAATGTATAGAGAATCAAAGATGAAATGTTCAAGCCGCATGATTTTCACAGGGAGCGCAATTTGCTATTGGTTCGGGTGAATCCTGACTCGATTCCAGTCATGATAAGCTCCACAGCACATGTAGACACCTTCGAAATGAGTCAAATGGCATGAAATGCTGGTAATTGGCAAGAAATGATTGGTTTGGAGTCACGTAGAAGCATGCCGGTTCCCGAGGTATTTCCATGGTTTATCCATGCATTTTCTGATGGAAGAAAACACATGTGGGAACCACTGGATTCCTGTGTTCGGAGATTCGACACATCTGTTCCTAGTCATGTGGTCACAATTTGCCCTTCTTGGGTCAATGCGGAGTTGTCGAGTGGTTCAGAAGTTAATTTGAAAGTTCGTTTGAATGCTACTGGAATGGAGTCAGCTATTTCCTGATGATTGGGGGATTTGACTGGACATTCAATCCTCTCTTCTTTTGAATGAAGTTGTGTGTACAAAGTCCAGTAAGATCTGCATGATTCCACTGATTTCACGTATGTGGTATCACATTAATCAACAGCGAGATGACAACAACAACAATGAGAAAATTAACTCACGGCATTCAGGTTGGTTGGCGTGGCTTCAATAGCTATAATTAGAGAGCTCAAAGCTGTGTGCGGAAATCAAATTTGACATTACTGAGAAACCAAGTCAATGGAAGGGTAGTGGGGCCAAGGACAAGTGCTAGTAGGTGAAGAAATCTCATTTGTGCCTCAACTGCTGTGTCCAAGATGCGAAGAGTGTGGGAAGTCTGAGTGGAGCTGGACAGCTCCCCCACCAGATATCCATTTGGATGAATGTAATACAGTGTCACAAATACCGGAGAGGGCATTGAGCTCACACAAACATTGAGGGAACCTAGCAAAAACTTTGTAATTTTGGACATGCCCAAAAGCTGCATACAGCTCATGCAGCCCTTGTACAGGCTCTCTTTTAAATGGTGCACAGTGTACCGAGAGGTGTGCCACTGTCAACTTTATAGACAAAAGTACATTGCTAGTGAGAAATTGTGATATTATAGGTGGAAAACTCAAAAGTGCACTCTGACCACCATTATGATGTACCAGGTGTTGCAAAAATAAAATCTGAAGAAAAAACTTCGGAGCCAGAAAAGAAATTAGGTTAAGTCTCAGAACATCTCTATTCTACATCGGTGTATACTAGGTGGGTCTAGCACCATTATTCTATAATGAATAGGGCTGTATTTGAGTGGAACAGGTACAGAATAACGGTTCAGCTTCACACAGCCACTGCATCAATATCACGACAGTTTACTTCCCAGTGCACAATTCACATCCTTTCCTTAGTGCTTGGTTTACAGGCCAATTTGTCTGGGAAACTCCAATATGGTACATACTATGATGGAATATTCTAATTTGTTTGCAAGGGCTCTATAATGTTCAGATGTTGGATTTGATCTCTCATATCAGCCTTCTGGCAAGTTCGAGGAAAGCTTGAACTACATTGAAACTGACGGCTAGTCAACACATTGTGTGAAGTGGGGCGAAGGCAGTGGTCAGAATAACCTCTGTCTTGTCTGATGGGCCACTGTCAGGCACGGGCTAGGTCTGCCCGGGGTGAGAGTGCTCATCTTTGCTCCTCCAGAAATCAAGCAGTCGGTGATAGGGAAGGGTTATTCATGTATTGCACCACAGGGACCAGACGGTCTGGGGAATGCTTGTATCCTGCTGGTGATGGTACAGGTTCGAGTGGTGAAAAGAGTGGTCTGAGTGGTGGAGAGAGCACTGGTCTTGTTCAGAGGCAGTCCGAATACAGAAGGTTGCTCACACATGTGTTGTGGGAATGCTCTGAGAGTCCAGACAGTCTGGGGAAATAGTCATAGCCTGCTGGCGATGGTGCAGAATGGGTTCGAGTGGTGAAGAGAGCGGTCTGAATGGTGGAGAGAGAGTTGGTCTTGCTCAGAAGCTGCTTCCAGTAACATAGATTCCTGATTAGGAAGATCTGTTGTGTATGCCCAAGCTCATTCTGTCATTGTGTGGATGGTCTGCAGGGGCCGCGAGGCGACGAGTGGTGTGTAGCACACTTGGGGACCTCACAACACTGCAGACAAAGGAAGGGGTGCACATAGCCACCCTATTGCATAATCAGTCGGTCCAGTCGGTCAGCCAACAATACAATTGTGTTTACTACAAGACTACAGTAAACAAGTGTCAAACAGGTAAAGAAAACCTCCTCCTGTCATGTGGAACTACATATCACTCCCTGCTCCAGGCCATTCTGATCCCAACTCACACCTTGCCACATTTATCCCCGTGCACCCAAAATCCCATGCATTAACAATAGTGCTGGATGAACCATTGATTCAAACCTACCAGGATCTCATCCTTGGGCAAGAGTACAACCACTGCATATGTGTAGCAACCAGATCCCCACAAGTCCCCATCTGTGCTGCCAACAACCACCCTTGTATATTTTCATGTTTGCTTTTCAGTAAATCTGTTCTTTAGGTTGCAGTATAATATAATCATTCCTTTTCCATGTGACAAACATAATTTTGCTAAGCATAGTTGCAGAAACTACAACTTGGACTGGGAACAAAGCAGGAATATATAAATAAAACAGTAGTGTGAAAGGGCTACAAGGGAAGAATGGCATCCTTGGGATCAAGTTGTATGCTCTGAATATTAGAAACTACTACCTAGATGTGATTAAATTGTAAATATATAAATGAGATAGTAGCATCAAAGATTTTGAAAGGGGGAAAGAAAGAAAGTCATACTGAAACAGGAACTTCTCACCCTTGGGATCAAGTTATATGCTCTGCAACTTCTATCTTGGGCATTCCTGCCTCAGAAATAGAAAGCTGCTGAAACTGAGCAGGCAAGTCCTGATGAGCTCTGTTGATAGTAGCTAGCCTGGAATCAATTTCGGCAATATCCTTTGCCTGAGCTGAGCACTCAAACAGTGGTCTAGCTGCTTTCCACATTTCCTTGTTTGTTCAAAAGATCTCCCAAATGTAGCATGCACTGTGCTTGGCTTTGATGCACATCCATGTGGGTGAATCCATCCAGAGCTACTGTATACAAATTGAATGCAGTCTCCTCATCATCCCCCACAAGGAATAGATCTCCTGTGTAGAGAAGAGCCTTGTAAAGTGCCAATTTGCCTTTTGTTTGGTGGGCAAACCCAAAGTATATTGCTGGCCATCTGGATTGCTGTCATGAACCGTCTTTTCATTTTACTTCCAGAACCCGAACAACCCGAACAACCCGATCATTGATCAGATCAATTATCTGATCAATCGAACCAGGATACTGTTTTAGAATCCCTAACAGTTCGATCGGTTTCCTGACCTTCGGGTTCCCGATCGCCCCCTCTACGTTCATATACCCCCTCATTTACTTTAATTTTGTCTGTTGCTGTTGGACACTGTACCTTAATTTACAACCCCTAGGGACTTTAGTATATAAGCTGTAGTTATTTCCCTGTACTTTACACTATTCTAGTCTAAACTCCAGGCTTATTTGTTTGAACTCTTCGTGCTTCAGTCGCCCTCGTCATCTCAGAACCCAGAATCTGCTCTGTGCTGACAAAAGAATAGTGTCTCTACACGGCGTACCCAACTGGACATAACACGATAAGCGAAGACTTTGTGCTCCCCTCGATGGAGAGCTTTGGCGCCCTGAACGGCAACAAGAGGGACAGCATCCTGCTGCATGCCCTACAACACATGGGAGGGCAATTCGGAGTGATGCAGGAGGAACCGAGGAACTTGCACAGAGAGAATTGTCTGCTCTGCGAGGACAACACCCATTTGCAACAACTCTTGCGCGATGCCCTGGTAGCCTTGGGAAGGACCTCTATGGGAGGGCCCAGGGAGACCAAACATGTGAAGACGACCTGTGTCGCCGCCCCTACCCCATTTAAAGGAGACTCCGAGTCAGTGGACTCCTATCTGGGGGAGTGCTGGTTGCACTTCCTGGACAACCCGACGTACAAGAGAGACAGCGCAAAGATCGCCTTTGTCCTGTCCTATATGAAGGAAGGATTGGCAGCAGCATGGGCCAACAATGTTGTGCAGGCCATGCACAACCCGAAGGATCCCGATACCCTGTTGTATCGAAGTTACGAGGTCTTCAAAAAGAACCTCATTGATGCCTTTAAAGGAGGGGCACAGGTGGAAATCGCGCAGGCTAAAATAGAGAAGCTGCACCAGGGAGTGGGAACGGCCACCGAGTACTTCACACTCCTGGACACATACAACAACACCGCGGGTTACGACAAAACCACGCTTATCCAACTACTCAAGCAAGGAATCCTGAAGCCAGTTCTGCAGTCTGTTTAGAGACAAACCGCGCTACCGATCACCTATGCCGACTGGAAAGTGGCAGTTATCAAACACAACGGGTTGCATCGCGCTTTCCACATTATGATGGCGCACTTTGCGATCGCCCCATCACGGTGCCCAAGGTGCAACAGAACCAGAAACGGGGGAACTTCTTCCACAGAAATGAGCAACGTGCTCCAACGAACCCCCCAGTCACTATTGCCCCTCCACCAGTGGTCGCCAGCAGGGCCCCCAACAAGGGACCCACATCCATGAACATAGACCAGGCGGTTAGCAAGAAGCCGGTTCCCCAATGCTACCAGTGCAGAGAGCTCGGGCACATGGCCCGTAACTGCACTACCCGAAGACCCACCAACCCCACTTCCAGGTGTTGATCATGGAAATGATGCGAGGAACACCTCGGAAAGGAGGATTTTCCCGAAGAATCCGGGTGAGGACTGTGCCCTCGGATTCTCATATACCCCCTCACCTGTAACAACTTCGAACAATTCATTCTCTGTTTTGACTATTGAAGAACCCGGTGTGGAGGAAGACACAGTGGAAATAGAAGGAGAGGGAGTGAGGACTCCCTCTGTGTTTAAAAAGAGTGGAGTGAGGGAGCCGTTTTTCCCTCGGACTCTAAGCGAAGGGGAAGGAAGCCCCGGAAGCCCGAGCGAGAGAAAGCAGAATGGCACAGACTCCCCCTTGGAAGCGCACGTCGGGTTGCAACCCGAGCACGGGCCCAAGAATGGAAGGCATGGGAGATCATCACCAAATGGACTCACCTGGCCAGGAGACAGGAAGTGGACGACTAAATAGTAGAAGAAATCCGGACGGCTTATTTCCCTGGCGCTCTGGGCATACTGGACAACTTGAAAGAGCCACCACAGTATATCCGAGCCACTGAGAACTCCATGATGGTTCCAATGACCCTCGAAGGGCTGAATAACCTCATAGGTTATACAGTGGTCAGGTTACTGGACAGTGGGGCTACCAACGGATTCATGAGCCAACAGTTCGTCAATGAACATGGGATTGAGGTGGAACCCCTAGCTGTGGTGGTTCCGGTTTACAATGCAGACAGTTCCCTGAATAAGGGAGGACACATCACCCACGTTGCACGCATGCGCCTCCGAATGCAGGACCATGCCGAAATATTCTCGTTTGTGGTAACGGATACCGGGAAGAGTGATGTCATCATCGGGTTCAACTGGTTGAAGTAACACAACCTGGAGATCGACTGGCAAAAACAGACCATTCGTTTCTCCAGATGCCCTGCCGCTTGCAAACGAGCCCGCTTATGGGTGGGAAGAATGAGAAGAAGAGGACAATGCCGACGTGGAAGAGGGAGACCGCATCTTCGTCACGAAGATGTATCCCGAAGACATCCTGGATGAATGAGATGCTGAACATCTCCGCACTCATGGCCACCAAGCTGGCAGCCATGGCTCACAAAGCCAAGGGGGGCTAAGATGCTGGAAGAGAGCGTCCCCGCTCATTACCTGGAGGAATTTCGAGGGGTCTTCGAGAAAAAGGACTTTGGCAAGCTGCCTGAATGACGAAAATGGGACCACACAATAGAAGTGAAACCCAGCGCAGAACCCGTAAAGGGCAAAGTATTCCCTTGTCTGTTCCGGAACAGGCGGAGTTGGACACATTTATTAAGGAACATGTGGAAACCGGACGTATTCGCCCCTCGAAATCACCATGGGCTTCTCCTTTCTTCTTTGTGAAGAAGAAGGATGGGAAACTGTGACCCATCCAGGACTATCGGAAGTTGAACTCTCTTACCATCAAGAACCGATATCCTCTCCCGCTGATCTCGGAGATCATGCACATGCTCTGTAAGGCAACCTGGTGTAAACCTGTTCAGTGACCTGTACTCACATCACAATTTTACTCACATGTTACATTACGTCACGACTGACTAGTCTCCCTTACTTCATGCCACCATTCTATTCTCCCTGTATATTTCTCTCTCACTTCTTGGAATCCATATTCAGGTCTTATATTCTTTCTGGTCTCTTTCTTGAAGCTCTTGTGGAAACTTGGTAAGCAAGCTTCCATTTTTTTTGAATATATCCACCCACTGTGGTTTGGATACCGTTTCTTGAGGGGAATTGACGAGCACCATCTCCGATTCCAAGCCCCTGAGCACCTCACCCGACGTACCATCGTCACACTGTTTGCTGAAGCTCCTGCCAAGAGCTCAGCGAGATCGCCCAACACACCGTCATTTCCCACCTCGTGCCACATCACCACTCTGGCTGTGAGAAAACCCACTGTTCCCCATTCCTTGACCACTCGAGCTCAATCGTCTCGACGCATCCTTGCCCCAGGATCACCTCTTACTCCGCTACCACCATTGCCAGAAGGATCAACCTCCAGATCCACGAGATCATTGCCATCAGCACCGTCGAAATCAAGGTCAGCTAAAATACTTCCGTCGCCAAGAGCATCCCCGGCATGGTCCCTCTCACTCTCTCCTCACCGCTCCCCTTCTCCAGACACTTCCGACTCCTCGTCATTGTCTTCATCAATCTTTTTCGTCCACCCTCCTCCTTCTTCATGCTTCACATTGATGGCCGCCACCCTTGAAGCCTACTCCTCAAAAACCGCCCATCCTCCACGCTGGGGAGTGCACTCCCGGCATCGTCTGCAAGTTTGAGCTCGCTTTCAGCAATTACTGCAAAATCAAGGACATCGCCGAGGAAAAGCAGACAAAGACTCTCTTCAGCTGCTTCCGGGACCACCGCGTCACCGACCTCCTCAGCGACCCCGACGAGCACAGGACCATGCTTGAGGGCACCGTCCCCTACTTCATGAAGCAGATACACAGCATTGTGTTGCAGCCGGGATGAGAAGACGACCACCGTATCACCATGATGGCACGTTGTCACGTTCAATCTGAATTGTTTTTCACCTTTGCTAATTCCATCCACGCTATGAACTCCCTGCTCGTTAACACCGACTCCCACTTCTCCGATGAACGCCTCTGCAACCACCTCGAGTTGGTGATGTGCCGTGACCTCCTCGATGACTACAGGGCCAACCCCCTGGCGAAGTCTGTGGAGAGCGGGAAGATCGCCAGCTGGCTCCACGAGCTCAAATGCATCAATGATGCGCGCCTCCGTGCCTATCTCCGCATTAAGGTTGCTGTCGAGGAGGTCGAGCGTAAGCTCGGCAAGCACATGGCAGCCAATGACAACAGCAACAGCGTGTCGAAGCGTCCCCGCTCCAACGGCCCCTCCAACTCCTCCTCTGCCGGCAACTCCGGGGTCAAGCTATGCCCGCGGCTGACGGAGGAGAAGATCCTCGACGCCAACCAGGGCTGTCGACACTGCTGCCTCCTGTTCCAGACCACCCACTGCAGCTCCGATAAGACGTGCAACTTCCCCTCAGCCGATCCCTACGTTCCGGTCACACAGAAATGGGTTGACTTGCTCTGCAAGGGGAAGAGCAAGGAGAATGCCCCTCCCGCCGCCGCCACCGCCGTCATCGACCACAACTACGTCGCCGCTGTCCTGCCCGACATTGATGACCAAATGACAGCAGCGGCACATCGGACGGCAATCCTTCTGGGCGTAACATGAGTTTCCCCCACAAAATCCCCCACCTCTTCTGGAAGTTCTTCATGGACGGTTCTGCCGCCAACTTCCCTGTTCTCATCAACGGCCTTATTGACCATGGTTCCCATCTACTTTTGATCACCCCCGAGCTTGTCGACCGTCGCCAGCTTCGCCGTCGCCTTTTGCATGTACCTGAGACCGTTGATGTAGCTATGTCCGATCCTTCTTCCACTTCCCAATGTACCATTAGGCATGCTTACTATAGTCCCAGCCCTTCCCAGCGACCCTCTTGGTTCACACAAACCCATTTCCTCCCCTCACTATGTTCATCGGCAAACTGCAGGGCCCAGGCCACACTTCATGATGACTCGGGGATGCATTGTTGCTGGCATGTGGCCACAAACACCTGTGCAGCCAAGTGCAACCCGGAAGGTTTGCTACCAACTGGTTTGTGGTGGATGTAGGGCACAATACAAAGTGAATTGGTGGTCGGATGGAAGGGTTAGATGTGTTGAATGCGACGGTTGGGGTGTTTATGCCGTATGCCAAGTCCAGATTGGTTCCAGACCCTCGGAGATGCTATGGGCACACTTGGAGAGCAGTCAACATGAGTCTGAGCCGAAAATGGAGATGGTGCGGGCAGGAGCGAGTGAGAGATGACATCCAGCAAGATTTAGGCGCCCTGTACAAACAAGACCCAACAGCCTGGGAATTTTTTACGTTTTCCGCAAACTCATGATAAGCACTATAATGGTGATCTCATTTTCGATGTTATGCAGGCCTGCAGGCCTTTGCGGTTCGCTGTTCTTCACGGGCCAGACTCTCCCGGTCCGCGACCCCCGACAACCTTGACCACACTTGGTAGACGGAACTTCGCCGCACCTTCGGAAGAAACCCATCAAGAAGCGATACTGCGCGCGACTCGTCCTTGGATTCCGCTGATTACCCTGCTGTCGCCGCAGCCTTCGAGCACGATCGCGCGTGCTGTACGCTGCTGCTCTGCAAGAAGCATGAGTGGGATGGCACATGGGCCGCGCGCCGCATGTAGCGGTATCTGAATGGCGCGGTGGAGCGCGTTACGGTGCACGAGGTCGGGGATAATTCTGACTTGAAATCGGTGTATCGCGAGATTGCGAAGGCACGCTTTTGCGATATTGCAGGCGTGATTCGAGTGCGTTATCATTGTTATTACATCTGTCGCGCTCTGTTGAGTGAAACAAATATTAAGGTGTGCAGGCCCATGCACGCCTCCTGCTGACCCATTCATGATATCTGTGCATATCGCGTACTGCGCAAATTCCCCGCCACCTCCTCCTCCGGCACGCAGGCATGGACAACATCTACCGCCCTTTCACAACCATGACGGTGTCCAATCTCCCCGCGCGCACGACCGTGCGTGACCTGTGCAGGCGCATACTCGGGGCCCCGTGCGGGCGGCCGAGGTGGATGAAGAAGGGTGTAGCGCTGACTGTGAGAATCTACTCTTTTTCGCGTTATCCCGATTATATACTTGAGCATCGAGCGCTGACCTCACGCACTCACACAGGACGTAACGTTCTTCCGCGCGCGACTTCTATGCAGGTTCGCGCTCCACGGGCAGAAGGTGCGGGTGCAGCTGCGCGTCGGGGCGGCGCCTGTCTTGTCTGCTTCGGTCTAGATCTCCATAGATGCAGCCGCAGATGCAGAAGATGGAAGTGCAGACGCAGACGCGAACGTAGACGGAGATGAAGGTGCAAGCGCAGACGCAGACGAAAACGCGAATGTAGACGTCAAAGACACCTCCGCAGGCGAACGCGCAGACACAGACGTAGACGTATCTACCTCTGTTGATCCGAACACCTCTGTATCCGCTGAAGACGCACACCCTGCCGACACCCTCCACAGACGAGCGCCCCCAGGCCCGGAGTGGGACCGAGTACGCCCAGCTGCAGGATCGAAACGAGCAGCCTCTACCGGACGACGAGCTCGCGCAGCCTCTACTGGACGACGCGCAGCCCCCACACAGCGCAGACGACCACGAACAATACATGCGCGTCCTGCGCCTGCGTACGTACAATCCCGCGCTGGCACAGCGCCTGACGCGCCTGTGGGGGCAGGTCGCACAGTACGGCGTACTGGAGGGGGTGCAGGTGTGGCCGTGGGTGGATTTTGCTTTTTTCTTTTTTGACTGTCTATTTCACTCCGTTGGCCGCTGCTGCGCTGTCTCGCCCCTGCCATCGCCCTCCTCTTGTTCCTCCGCCTTTGCCCCTCCCCCCCTCCCCTCCCCGCTCCCCTTCCCCGCTTATCCCCACTCCATCCCCTACTCTCTCCTTCCTTGCCTGCCCCCACCCATCCTTTCATCCCTCCGCCCTTCGTCGTCCCCTTCCCAGCGCATTATCTCTATGTATTGCTAACCTCTCTCTCTCTCCAGCTCCTCCTCCTGCGTCCCCCTCCGCCCGCACGCCCTCGCGCGGCCCGAGTACGCGAGCAAATTCCGGATTGAGTTTGGGAGGGATGCATGCGAGGGCCCGGGGGGTGCTGGGGCGGGATGAGGGGAGGGAGAGGAGGCGGAGGTGTGGGAGGATGGGAAGAGGGAGGGGAGGGGCGGGAGGGTGGGGCGTGGTGCGTTAGATAGTGACAGGAGGGAGTGGCACGCGAGAGTGAGGTGGGGGAGAGCTGGGGGAGTGAGGGGGCGGAGGTGTGGGAGGAGGAACGCGAAGGAGAGGCTGAGGCTTGGGAGCAGGCGGCGCAGCGGTCGACAGCGGTGGCGGGGGCGGCAGAGCATTCGGAGACGAGGGGAGAGTGGTGGGGGATGGGGCCGTACGAGACGGAGCGGGACAGCGAGATCAGGGTAACGCACGCGTTTTGGAGGGAGGGGAGCTGCCGGAACCGTCGGATGAGTGGGACTGGGAGAAGGCAACGCGTGCATTTCAGGAGGAATGGGAGGGGACAGGGTCCCCGAGGGTGGGGCCGGGATGAGCATCAGAGGTGGAACGGGGCTGGGGAGAGGACATGTTGTACACCCCGGGGCGCGCACGGGATGTGGCGAGCGGTTGGGCAAGGGGGAAAGGATGTTCCTTGCGTCCTTGACGCAGCGCAACAAGCGGCGCAGGCAGCAGCAGCGGCACAGGCTGCGTAAGGCTGCTGAGAACCCCGGTGACCTCCTGATCTCCGAGGCTCTGCTGATGGTGGCGCTTCGATGGTGAAATCAACCATAATTTGTGTTCTCCAGGTTACCTTGGTACTCTTTTGCATCTGCATCTACATCCTCCTGAACCGGCCCCGCAATTCAGGAAACACCATTCTCTTGGTCACTGCCATCGCCCTCTTCACCCTTGCCACTGTCCAAGCTGTCAGTGATAAACCTCGTTCTCGGCGCGGCTGATATCGACGGCATCGATCTCCCTTACGACCAACTTGTCGTTGCGACCAGCGTTGTGTACGTCGTCAACAAGTGCATGCTCATCCCTTCGAATTCCCCCGCGGCGTTCTCAAATTGCCCCAGCTTTATCGCTGACGGCTTGGTCGTACGATTCCTTGTTCGATTTCCGCTTTGACTTGGGCTCAACCATCTTTGTCCAGATATACCGCTGCTATGTCGTGTGGAATATCAATATACTCATCACAATCCTGCCCACACTGATGCTCATCGCCGCCACCGGTTAGTGCCCCTCCAATACTGTATCGTTGTCCTTACGCTATTCCCTACCCCAAGTGTTCGGCGTAGTTGGACCTTTCGACTTCAATCTGACTAGGGGTGCTCAATTCTTAACTCGCCCGTCCCGTCCCGTTGAATAATTAATTAATATTTGCTCGGAACAAACAAACTTCAAACTCCGCCACGTTGCAAGGCAACCTCTCTCTGTTTCCTACCTCTAACATGCTGCTCAAACCGTGAAAGTGATCAATAAATTCCTATATAAGCTCCTGGGCCAAAGATCTGCCCAGAGAAAATTACATGACATTGTTAACAAGCCGAAAACGTCGGGAAGACAAACAGAGTGCAACTTGATGAGATAATTTTTTCTTTGCCCATGATGGATCCCATACTGTCTATAACACATTTTAGCTCTGCGGTGCTACTCAAATTCGGTGAATGTGGAGCAGAGGACCGGCCAGTGGGCCACCGGAAATGCTCAGGCTTAGCGGAGTTTGAAATTTGTATGTTCCGAGCAAATACTAATTAATTATTCGATGGGACGGGACGGGCGAGTTAAGAATTGAGCACCCCTACACTGCCTACCCCTTCTTTGTGCTGTCCTTGGCCACAAATGTACTTGTCACCATCCTAACAGGCGAGTACTGCTTTTATTTGGGACATGTTACAGTCAGTTGTAACTGAATTCGCTGCAGCCGGGCGCATCTGGTGGATCTGCCGCCAGTCTCGCGGTGCGTACTCGAAAACGGCGGAGTAACGCCGATACGTATTCACTGTGGCTATCTTTACGTGGCTCGTGTTTGCGACCTCGAGGAGCTCGCTCATGCTTGTCGTTAAACTGTTGCAGAATCGAATCTGGGATGCTATATTCCGCAACCGTGCTAACTTACCTTATCGTCGTCTCCATCCCCCGTCTTTTGATACTCGAGGAGCCGACTTTCCAGGCACTCACACAGATCATGGTTTGCTGTTTATTCAACGCCGCCGGCAGGTCAGCACTCAATTCATACAGGGCATCACACCCACGCTCATCATCGTCCGGGCTGGAATGAATCTGAAGGGTGAGGAAATGCCCATTAGCGACACCCAACGTCCTATCCTTGGCGCGCGGATTGTTCAACCTGATCTCAACAAGGCCAAGTATGAAGAAACAGCAATCAATGGCACTACACCGCAACTGCCTCCGATTCTTTCGGCGTGGATATCTCAACCTGATCTCAACATGCCAGCCATTCCCCAATGTTGAGAAGGGGCAGCCGGATTACGGTTCGGGGAAGACGTGGTCCTTCTGAAAAGGCAGTAAAAGATAGAATAGGGGTGCTCAATTCTTAACTCGCCCGTCCCGTCCCGTCGAATAATCAATTAATATTTGCTCGGAACAAACAAACTTCAAACTCCGCCACGTTGCAAGGCAACCTCTCGCTGTTTCCTGCCTCTAACATGCTGCTCGAGCCGTGAAAATGATCAATAAATTCCCATATAAGTTCCTGGGCCAAAGATCTGCCCAGAGAAAATTACATGACATTTGTTAACAAGCCGAAAATGTCGGGAAGACAAACAGAGTGCAACTCGATGAGATAATTTTTTCTTTGCCCGCGATGGATCCCATACCGTCTATAACACATTTTAGCCCTGCAGCGCTACTCAAATTTGGTGAGTGTGGGGCAGAGGGCCGGTCAGTGGGCCGCCGGAAATGCTCAGGCTTAGCGGAGTTTGAAATTTGTTTGTTCCGAGCAAATATTAATTGATTATTCGACGGGACGGGACGGGCAAGTTAAGAATTGAGCACCCCTAATACGAATTGAACTAGTCAGATTCGAAGCACTTTGTACAATGTAAATATGTAAATTAACAATTCCAACGGCGATGTTGTACCAAGTTCACGGGTTTGTAGGTAGTACAGAGATGAAACCAGAGTAGGGACAGTGATAAAATGCGAAAATAACCAGGTTGTGCCAAATTCAAGGATGCAGTACCAAGACAAAACCAAAGTAGAGACAGTGATAAAATAATTGCCAGTTCAGGAGACTGAGCCAGCATTATAGGAAGGCGGGGATGAACGTCCGTTGATCTGCAAAGGAACACTCCTCCTGCTCGATCATTGGAGAATCGTGGCGAGAGTTTCAATACGCCGAAAGCAGGCTTCGAGTCTGCGCAAGTGCTCCGCTACATTGGACACAGGTGATGCAGGCTCTTTCTCATCGATGGGGAAGGATTGTTCTACGGCAAGGTTCCTCCAGCGTCTTGAGCGGCGCCAAAGAAGGAAGACTATGCTGGAGACTCCAAGGAAGAAAGCTGAACCTCCAACCACACTTCCGATAATGACTGCATTTTGGCTCCTGGAATGAGCAGACACAGTGGACCCAGTACTACCAGTGGATGAACTGGATGGTGACGCTTCAGATCTATAAGGTTGTGTCAGTGCAATCTGAACGGGTCGGCTTTCCAGAATGAAAGACATACTGATATACGAGGGCATCGAAATCAGTGGAGCCACCCTGCTCAGAAATAATGACGAGTTGATGCGAGCCCTTTGGAAGGGATGTGTTACTGTAACCGAGAATACTTCCTTGTCCTTCTGTCTTATATTCAAAACTGCCGACGTCTTTGCCATCGATGTGAAACGCGCAGCTGATTTTGTTCATGGTACCCAAGAAGACCCAAACACTCGTGCCTGGGAGTAAATTTAACTAGGAATATACTCCAGCATGGACGGAACGCACCCGTGAAAGGAATTGTGATTTGACCAGCAACGGAGGTCACCGTCCCCGCAATCAATTGCTTGAAGTCCGCGTCTGGAGACTCGGGGCAAGCAGTCGAATTGCATCGAATGGGGGCATCATTCGGCTTGTACGTGTCGTACTTCACCACCGGGTCTGTATCGTCGATGGTTTGATTTGTGAGCATTGCCGCATTTCCGCACCAGAAAATGAAAAGCGGGCACAGAAAAGAAAGGCTCGGTTTCATCGTTTGGGGTGATACCTGCAAATGAACAGTAACTGGCGCAAGGGGAACTCAGGATTCGAAATAAGTACATAGGGTCGAAAAGTTTTTTTCAACCCTTGGTGGACCCCCCCTCCCCCCCCCTCCTTCCATATAGGGAAGGAGTTTCCCACCCCTAGCACCGGCCGTCGCCTCCGCTTAGGGCCGCAGCTTAGGATGCCACTGGGGGCGGGCTCGATGGGCAGTTTGACTATCTTACAGTGTAGTAGCAGCTTCCTGGCCATCTAATATACCTCTGGTGTGCTCTTCCTTACACTCCTGTACTATACTGGTCTATCACCCCCACTTTAGCACTGGGCACCAAATTATCATAACCTAGGTGTATATTGGCAGGGAAAAATAGTGGGACTGTATATCCATGATAGTGAGTCTCAAGTTATTTTTTTTTGAACATCAGGGAAGGTGGTTGAGCCAACGGAAGGCAAAATCTATGTGTCGTACGTGATCCGGCATTCCATATTAGGAAATTGACCTCCAAGATGGTTCGGGCATCGTACAAACTACCTGACATTGTCCAAACAGTAAATTGAGGGTTTTCAACTCCTTCTAACAAAAGTATCAAAAAGTTTTTTTCAGCCTCCCCCAGGACCCCCCCCCCCCTCCCCACGTACGAAATTTTAATCCCGAGTTCCCCTTGAACTGGCGGACAATTTATAGCCTGAATGTTCAAAGGAAGATGGTAACGCTGCGTGGGACGGAATACCGAGCCATTCTGGGAAAGATTTGGGCTTGCGTGTTGGTTACAGAGAGGAAGACCCGGGGCTGTCAATGCGAACAGTCATCGTAACCTGCGCATGTTTCAACAAGCGTGATATCATCCTGATTTACACTGATTTATTAATATCCAGATGCGACAGATGGATGACGGTCGTATTGCATTCTGAGTTGGACGCGATGAGAACGGTATATGGCGCCTGCTTCAAAGTAACCTCTGGGCTTGGTGGGCAACTTCTCCAGCTCCAGCAGTGTCATTGGTGTCAGATGCGCCGAGGATATTTGTATACCTCATGTATTAAGCAGATGCCTCGTATCAGTACTATGTACAAGTTTACCATCACCTCAATTTGCCATCTCTTTCTCATCCACTTCAGTCATCGCTCTGAGCCCACCCAATTTGCTTTCATTTTTCTCACATCTATTCCGAGACAAAGACTTTGATCTTGCTTCGATCCCCGTTTGGCTCTAGCCAACTCCACTTTATCAACGTGCCCCTCCATTTGGAACCATCACAACTCAGCAAGGCCCAAAATCGCGCTCAAGACCCGCTTAAAAGGCAGGTCGCGCTAACGTCTGCGCTTTGCTTCCTCCCACCATCATCCCACTATTCCCCGTTGCTAAACGACCTTCCTCAAGCCCTCCACAAGATAATAACTCGTATCTTAAGCAGATGTAGTGGTTTCATTTGTACATGTTTGTGCTTCCGAATCTACCCCGTTTGTCTTCTTCATTGCGCAAGCGGGTTCCCATTTAATTTTATCTTGGGCAGCTGACCCATTCCATCAAGTATCACCCTCGGTCCAGGAAACTGGACACGCCACTGGGGTATTTTCGACCTCTCCGATCAGCCGCGCGGCTTCTGTTCAAAAGGCATGGTCTCCTGCGACGCCTTATTTCTTCGCAACCTCCATCATCTTTTCCCATATTCCATCCCTCCATTGCTCTGCCTGTCACTCTCTTTATAAAATTAAGCCTGTCCATCTGAAGCCTTTTCAAACTTTGCCATCTCCGCAGCCTGTCGATCAGCTTCTAACGGTCTAACCGCTTTCGTAGATCTCTCTCCAGGCTCTCATACTGTGTCTGTCCGGATCCGGCTTCACAGCATATCTATGGAACACTGCAAAGCTCTGTCTTGAATGCTCAGTTCAACACTCAAAGCTCGGAATTCATTTTGTTGTGAATTACAGGCTCCTTTGCTCAATTCTCAACTGGACATTGACATTCAACTGGGTTGAATCTGCACCATGACCGAAGGAAGGGGATGCGAGGCCGCAAGCGGCCGAGCAGCCGCTTGTACAATTTCATTTTTGTGCTGTCTCTGCAACCAATTCAAACTTCCCCTAGAACCCTAGGATGATGCAAGAGTCCCACCGCCACCGCAATATGCATTCACTCACCTTCACTCCGAGGTCGACATCGCACTTTGATTTGCATGATGTTACCATGGCCGTCACATCGTCCAACTCGAGGTACACCCGGTCTGCTCAATATACTCCGATGTCAATTTCGCGCAGGTTACAGCAGATGGCAGTACCGAAGGCGCGAATCAGAAAATTGCTGTTTTGGGCATTTTCTGATCCCCGCAACAGATTCCCCTGTATCTCGATGAGTTCTGCACGGATCAAGATAAGACATAGCTAGATAATTCGGGGTAATTCGTGCGCAATTAGGGATAGAAAAAAGTCTCAAAAATATGCTTTAGTTGGTGAGCTGGGTCTGGGGGTGATTTTGGGGGGTCAATTCAGTCTACCGGTATCTAGGCATGTTCAAATGACCTAGATTTTTGTGAGGGAAGAGTTTTATGCATTCTGAAAGTCATGATAGAGTCGCAATCTTCAATATCCTAGTTTATCGTGCTTGCAATGACATTGAGACAATGGCAATACACTGTAATCAGGAAATATTGTGATATTTGAATCCATTGCTGAACTCTTTGCAAATCTGATTCTATCACATCTTTCAAAATGTATCAAAGCCTTACCTGACAAAAATCCACATCATTTGGATGTGTCTAGATGCCTTTAAACTGCAGTCATCCACAAAATTGTCCTTTAAACCAATGTCGCTAAATATACAATATTCTTTCAACTTTTTTTATATCAATAATTCCGCATAGATTAGCTGAGTATTTCCATCTAGTTCGTATGTGAATCAGTGCAGAACTCATTGAGATATTGGGGATTCATTGAAAACATCCCAAAACAGAAAGTTCTTGATCCGTGCCTTTGGTAATGCCAATTGCTGTAAACAGGGAATTGGAGGGCTAGTCCAATGTGCATTGCAACTGAGTGTCCTCCACCAGTGTTTTGTTCAAGTGCGCTATGTGCTTCAAGGTCGGTGTCTATTGTTCTTGCCCAGTCTTGACAACGTACTGATGCTGCATTTACCCAAGAACATTTAGTTCTCTGCCTGGATGAAAATGAGTCTGCATTCAGTGAGGACCGAGCCTGAACTATGCTGCATGTGCTGAATCCACCTTCCAGCCCAGGCCTGCATCAATTCAATGGCCATTTCTAGCGAGCGTGTGGTATGGGCACCCTTCTAATCTTCTTCTCCATTTTACTGAGGCGGTCCACAGACTATTGCACGATTATCCTACATGCTGGCTGGCATATACGCAACTCCACCCTCTCAAATTCAGTCTCTTCTGATCTGAGGGGCGCACTGGTGTGTGATACCATCTCCGATGTAGAGTGCGATTCTGGCATGATTCGCTTTCATTGAAATTTACAGAATTCTGCTCATCTCAAAGTACGTCTCATCTGTACACTTTATTTGGCATCTCACTGACACAGTTAACAGTCCTACTTCAATTGCCGCCTGAAAAATGATATCTGGCGCTGGCGCTCCAGCGATGGTATGGCCTGTGCTTGTGTTGTACTAACAAAGGGGCTCCCATGGTATACAAGTCAACAGGTGCGACATTGCGCACAACCACACCACCTTTATAATTTTTATTTTCGATGTCTCAAAGCTCGCCTGGCCAGTTTGTCACTCTGGCGCAATTTCATTCCCCAGTGCAGTATCATATTGTTACGTTTGCCAGTCAGTAGAATAGGCACCAGATAAACAAACCAGAAGCACCACACCTCAGCCATGGAATTATATGGTGCATGGGCCATGAAGCACACAAACTGGGCAGGGATATGCTCCACCGCATTGACTGTCTCTGCCCAAATCTCGTCCCAAACATTCAAATCAATTTCATAGTCCTCTGACCCAACATTGAGATGTTTGAATTTGCCACTCCAGAGTTTTACCAAATTTGGTATGATGTTCTCAAAGAACAAATGCATGATATCCCACGGATAAGAGCGTGCAAAGTCCAGTGAGCCAACATGGAAGACCATTGACGCCTTCATGGAATGTGAGCTGTTTCCGATCCTTCACCAGTTTCAGCGTCTGGAGGTGATTTGTAATGCTGATAAAATTGTTGTGATGGTGCAAGGGGAGATTTGTTGGATTCCAAGAACAACGAGGTTCGCCCGGAAGATCTGGATGGGTGAGCGGAATATAATAGATCATGTCACCGCCGGAAATATTCCGGTTGCCCTTCATTTTGCAAGAATGGCAGAAACAGAAGGCATTGTGGCCCTTTGTATTCAGCAGCTTCTCAACCGCGAGAATGTTGCCCATGCCAAAAATTGTGTAGGCATGGAGGTCAAAGACGGTGGTGGAGACGCAATTGTACATGGGAATGCGGGCTGCGAGTAGCACACATTCGTCTTCAAAGGAACAAGGAAGCTGTGGTAATTTTTCAGTGTGCGCAGGCCAGGGATGACACCAACACAGATTTCTCTTGACAAATGAGTGCAGACTGCCGGCCAAATGTTGTAATTCTGCAAGAGGATAGGAGTCGCAGAAGGGCCTTTGGGTCAGCGGTCAAACAGAAGGTAGCAATCCATGCAGACTCTGAGGGCAATATTGTACTTTCCTAAGAAGTAGTAGTGTGCAAGCTCCCTGCCATCAACGGTGACCTTTGTTTTATGAAGGTTCTGATAGTGAATACCATCAAACACATCCAATACCTCATCACGGCGGCTTTGGTAACGGTGCCGATGGAGGAGCTCTTCAACTGTCTTTGGATTGGAGAAAAGGCCCTGCAGGCAAGGGATAAGGGGCAAGTAGCAAAAGAGTTGATGAAGCGTGCCAGCTGGTGTATAGTGTGTTTCCTGACAGTCTGGATAGGGACAATGAGAGAGATTGGAATGCTGCGAGGTATAGGCAATGCAGGAGTTGGGACAGCAATGAAACCAAAGCGGCTCTATGCACGTGGGAAGCGCTATGCGGTGGAGAATCACCCATTCTGAGCTTATGTCCATTTTGTGTTTCACATGTGGTTGAATGCAACATGCGACATTTTGGACAGCATGAGCAGCTTGAATGCTCAAATATTGTCGTGATCTTTCTCAGTCAAAACTCTATTGCCTGCAGTACAATCAGAGTTCATGAAAAAAATTAAAAAGCGAGAGACAACATACAGATTTCCCATAACTCTCGCTCATTCTCTGGAAACAACATCTCATCCAGTTCTCGCTCCATTTCATCAAGTCTTTTGGGAGTCTCTTTGTGGAGATCTTCATCAAATTCGATCCAATCAACAAGCCAGTTGTCAGAGGCGTTGGAGAGGTCAGAGTTTGGAGGTGCAGACTCAGTGTCAGCAACAGCCTCTGGGTCGGCTAAACAGTGAGTAACCCGACGAGAACCCCAACCAGGATAAACCCGATAGACACTAGTAGCTCATGTGTTCCCCGAGCAGTAGGACCAGTCGTACGGTGTCCTCCCTAGGAGGCCGTATGTCGTAGGTCGGGATGCGAGGCGGAACCCGGAACGAGTCGAAGAGGGTGTGATATCCACTCAGGTATACAACCTGGGGCGTGGATATAACCCGTAGTACGGTGCGAAGGAAGCGGGGCAGGGTGGAGACAATGCCTATGTCAAGCCAAGGTAGAAGCCTGAGATTAGACGAGGTAGAATCTACTGTACATGAAGATTCTACCGTGCTTATATAGGCTTCTAATGAATTAAAGCGATCACGGTCAATCGCGATCAGTTCCTGCACTGTAGCATTAAGGAGCATTAATGCTGATGCTCCTGGACTCCTCTGTGTTGGTTTCCGTGGCGTCGGTGGACCTAGGAGACCCGACGTTCGGGTTTCCTAGTCCTAAGTGTCAACGTATCCAGTGGTTCAAACCCCGATCGGGTTTGCCACCACTCCTGTACTTCGTGTACTCTTCTATGTCAGCCCTTGGTGCGTCCGGGGACTAGAGTCCGCCTGTACGGGTTCCTAGTCCCTAACGTCTTCTGTATCCCGTGGCGCAGACTCCCCGAGTCTGCGGCTTTAGAATCTGAGGCCGGGTTTCAACCGTGAGAAGGTCACGTGGTGGTATCATGAGAGTCCCGTGCCGCTAAGACGCGTCTGTATCCATACGGATGCGTCGCACGAAAAAGTAGAACCCAGGCGATTCATGACACTCAGAGTCGGAACTGGTAAAAGCTGATGAGTCAAGATCCATGGTATCATCAGGCTCAGGTGACTCTTGCATGGCTGGGCCATGGCCATAATCGATATCCATGGAATCATCAGGCAGAAGGGGGTCTGGATGAGCTATAGTGTCGTCAGGAGTGAAAGAGTGCGACTCTGAGAGATCTGTTGTGCTCTCAGACTCAGAGGGGAGCTGCCCAGATGCCTCTGTGCGCCGATAGTGTTTGCAGCGGGTGCTTTTGGCGAGCTGCTTGCCACATGTCAGCTTGCAACGGCAAATCTTTTTCTTTGACTTGGGCATGACAGAGTGCACTGCAGAACTAGTTTGAAGGCTAATAAGCATCTCTCACACTGCAAGCCAATGACTGGGACCAACAGTGTGTAGCCGAGATTCCAATCAGCTGAGACAAGGAGATGATGCCTGAGGCCTGGCTCAAGCCTTGGATATTCAAAGAGACATAATCTAACAAGACAAATCTTGGATGTGGGTTGAGTCCTACCAAGGCGTAGCAAGTATGGGAAAGCTTTAAAGCCAATTGAGCATC
This sequence comes from Mycena olivaceomarginata, assembly GCA_029378375.1. Taxonomy (NCBI): domain Eukaryota; kingdom Fungi; phylum Basidiomycota; class Agaricomycetes; order Agaricales; family Mycenaceae; genus Mycena; species Mycena olivaceomarginata. The sequence goes on along the minus strand of JARKIC010000492.1, from coordinate 80,902 downwards.
CAAGAGGAAGTGAAGAAAGGAAGCAAAGAAGCAAAGGACCGTATCACGATGAATGCCGGGTGCACCGGCATCCCACATCAGATGCACATTTGATAAGATCACAGGATGTTGAAAATAGTTGCACATACTGGGATTCAGTACGAGAGGGATGGGAGTATAGGGATCAAAAGTGATGGGGGAGTCCCGCATCAATTCCCACGGGAGATTTCGCTGGACACAAAGATGTGCGCAGAAATGGCTCCGGCTATAGCAGCTCAGGCACCTATCTGGACTGATAACGCCACAGACCAAGACATGTATGTACATGTCTCATGCGATGGCCCTGCAGAGTAATCCCCGCAACGGAACGGCTCCAGCCTAACGCCTGTAGTGTTGTAACCCCATCCCAATCCCTACGTGCATTCCCTTGCATATGTCGCAGTGTACCTATATAAATGGAGTTAAAAGCATCCATTGCCATCTTCGCGAGCTTTGTTGATCTCGCTTTGGTTGACCTCAACCTGTACCACCACATCCCCTTGCTCACCGGGTCACCTGCAGTTGCAGTCCCCCGGCATGCAGACGTTCAGCCTTGTGCTAGACGATGCGAGCTTGCTCTGGGTAGTGGTATGCCTGTACTCAATTTTGTCTTGCCACCGATTTCATCCAACCCGTCATCTTCCTGCTTGGGAGAATCCCCCTGTTCACTGTCTTGTCTCCCTCAAATGTGTTCATGGAAGCTTTCCGGTGTGTTTCTACCCTTTCACTGTGAGCATGGTCGCGTTATGTGGTCGCGTTATGTGGTCGTGTTTTTTCCTCACAACATCACCCACCAGCTCTTGTCATCCACCATCACAATGCCGCCACTCGCTTCTCTTGACCACCAATGACCAACTACACAACGAACCAACGATACCCCAACGGGTATGGGCATGGGGAAGAGACGGAGATGGCGTATGGGCAGCATGTGCGGAGGAAGGAGAAGGAGAGGGAGGTGAGGAAGAGGGAGTTGAGGGGGAGGGCGGTGAGTGTTTCCTTTCTTTCCTGCCTTTTGCTTCCGTGTTTCTTTGTTTGCTCGCCCTTGCACCTTTGCCCTCTCCCCCTGCCTCTTCTCATCCATTTATTCATTCATGCATTAATTTATTGCATCTCCATTGCTTCCTTCCTGTCTTCCATTCTTTCTTTTATTCACCATACTAATCACTCTTACCCACACAGCTGTGGCCATTCTCGCTCCCCCACACACTCAGCGCAACCTGCAGTGCCTGTGCATGCCCTTGCCCGACTGTGGACGTGCGGGCCTCGGTGTGCGGGTATGCGCGTCCAGCTGTGGACATGCGGGTTTCAGCGTGTGGCTACACACGTCCAGCTGGGGACATGTGGGTCTCGGTGTGCGGGTATGCATGTCCGGCTGGGGACGTGCGGGTGTCGGCGTCCAGGTATGCATGTCCAGGTGTGGACGTGCAAGTGTCGGCGTCCGGGTACGCACGTCTGGGTGTGGACGTGCAGGTGTCAGTGTTCGGGTGTTGGTGTTCAGGTACGCACGTCCGGGTGTGGACGTGCGGGTGTTGGCATGTGGGTGTTGGTGTGCGGGCATTGGTGTGCGGGCGTTGATGTGCAGGCGTTGGCATGCAGGCGTTGGCATGCAGGTGTTGGCATCCAGCTGTGGACGTGCGGCTGTGGACGTGCAGATATCGGTGTCTGGGTACAGGCATCCAGGCATGGACGTGCAGGTGTTGGTGTGCGGGTGTTGGCGTGCGGCTGTGGACGTGCAGGTGTTGGTGTCCGGGCACAGGTGTCCAGGAGTTGGTGTCCAGAGGTTGGTGTCCAGGCGTGGACGTGCAGGTGTTTGCGTGCGGGCATCGGCCTACGGTCTATTAATTATTTCGGGTTTCCGTACCCTACTCACGCTTCACCCATCCACGCAGTTGATCCGTGGTGCCCTGCTGCAGCACGCACTCCTCCCGCTCAAGCACATACAAGTGTCGCCTCCTCCTGGGCCTCCGCAGGTACGCACGTCCAGCTGTGGACATGTGGGTGTTGGCGTCCAGGTCTCGGTGTGCAGGTACACGTGTCCGGCTGTGAACGTGTGGGTGTGGGTGTGCGGGTATGTGCGTCCGGGTGTGGACGTGCGGGTATGCACATGCGGGGATGTGCGTCCAGGTCTCGGTGTGCGAATATGCGCGTCCGGTTGTGGACGTGTGGGTGTTGGTGTGCGGGTATGCGCGTCCAGCTGTGAACCATGAGTTAGCAGCCGTTCTAGGAGTAGTACGGCTGGTGCCAAATCCATAGGAAACGAGTCGGATGAGGATCAATTAGTGGCTGTGAACCGTTACGACTGAACTGTCACAATGTTGGATGTATTGAGCTGTAAGGATTGAGCTACATGTAAATAGCTGCGGGGTTTTGGCTATATCAATAACAGCGGAGCGCGGTCCATGCATCGGAATCCCTCCGGGCTATGACCCTCAGCCAAAGGGCTGGATGGAGATGTGCATAGCGAAACAGCTGCATGGAAATGGCTGCAAGGAAACGGCTGCGAGGAAACGGCTGCATGGAAAGTCCCGTGGGAATTGATGGGGGACTCCCGCGGGAGATTTGATCCCTATACTCCCAACCTTTTGTTCAGTACTATGGTCATTTCAAATTTAGTACCTCAAAGATACTAATTTGAAGTCACCTAACAATTAGTGCATCCGAGCTACTAATTTGAAGTCACCCAACAATTAGTGCATCCGAGCTACTAAAGTAGCCCAAAATGCACTAATTCACACAGTACTGCATATTAGTATGCAAATCAAAAATTAGTAGGTGGGTACTACATTCAAGTGCAAATACTTCCCGCAGTGTGATGTTATTCTCCGGTCAATCATTCCATCCACGCACGTGCTATGAAGCGAAGGAAAACAGCCCACAGCTATGTTATCCGACCGCTAGCATGGGTAGAATGCATGCTGACACACAAAACCGGAGAAACTGCGGAAAATCGACGCCCTGACCGACCCAGTCATCATGTACATCGTTGGAGCGGTGTCGCGGCACATGTGCGTGTACTGGAACTGAGATCTGGAGATGTGCCCCGGTGCCGGCAGAATTGAGTCAGACACGGAAGGGGCGGAGTGCAGAAGAAGATGCATTAGTGACGGTGAAATGGTGCACTAGGGTGCAGCTGTGTAATCTAATGAAATCAACTAGAGAGTGAAGCGAGCTAGTCACTAATCACAATCCAACCAAAATCAAAACAAAACACTGATCCGATCCTAATGCTCGTGTGTGTGTGTTCGGGGAAGTAGGGTATGTATCACCCATCAAGAGGGTGTGCAAAGGTTTTATAAGACTCTGTTTCAATAGCAAACTATGTGGTTTAAGCACGGTTATGCTGGGGTAGCAGGGACTTCATACCAACAGGATATCAAGACTCAAGTAAACCTTAGACTGTTCAATTCTTCAGTTTCTTTGTGAGTGGCAGAACCTAACACTCCTGGCAACTAGCCAAGAAGCAGAAGGTAGGGCAGACTATCAACAGACAGACACTACTTCAATATCAACTTTAACTGCATGAATGGCGGTGGTATCAACGAAACGAGAGCAGTTACACAGAAGGTGGGGGCTGGGCTAATTGCACGTACGGTTACACTGAAGGCGGCGGTCTCACTTCTATTAACAAGTCTTAACCTGGAGGCCTAAAGCGCTGCTACAGGAGACAAGTTGAATAGGTTGAACGAGGGCTCTTATATCAATGCAGTGGTAGTCTTTTCGACATCCCATATCTTTTAATCTTTTCTGTGCGTCTTCAAATCTGTCTGATATCTTTTCACAAATCTAGAGTCTACTATATTGCCCGTATATCTGGGTGGATAGTTTACTGGCTAATACAGAGTACACAGCTGGCTTTTATACATTTCAGAGAGAAGTAAAGGAGATAGACGGAATGAATAGGAACAATAAAGGGTGGGAGCCCGAGTAGTGAATGGCCAATGGCGTAGAAGACATTCTCAACCATGGGTATTATGACCTGCTACCGGGGCTAGTCCACATGTATTTCTCTAGCACGCCATAAGATGTGCTTAGTTGTCTTGGTTTCTATCTTTCTGACTGAGCAAGTCAGTCTTTAGTCATTGCTGAGTGGTCAAGTCAGTCTTAGTCAATTCCTATTCAACTTCTGTATCAGTCCCGTACTTCACAAGCTCAGTGGAACTCATAGTACATATCAAGCAAATTGACAAAATAGCGCGGCGCTATACTGGTGGACCAGTATAGTGACCAGTGAAATATAGCGCGGCGCTATTCTGTAGTGCCAATCCTCATCAATCATATCAGTAAATCCTTGATGCGAGGCCCGCATCTTTCTAACGGCCAGATCTACCCGAGTAACCACAGTGATGGTCAACTCAGTAACATGTCTTCATCTCAATCTAATCAGTTGGTCTTATACACAAAATGGCGCGGTGCTATATCTCTGCCAGCCCTAATGTGGTTGTACCAATCCTGACTTCATATATCTTGTTTTAATAGTCATCAGACTATTCAGAGGCCGTTGAGGCGGCAAGTCAATAATTCTGAGTAGTTCCCTGATGTTTCACCTCCAGCGCATAAGATAATGGTTTACCGCCACCATCTATAGCTCAGTGTAGAATATCATAGTCAGGACGTAACAGCCTTTTGGGCTACCTTGTCAAGTCTACTCAATCCTTCATAGTTGATTTGTTACACTGACTTTCGGCCATCAATAGTGTAGCCTACTACCCCAGGGAGGGTGTACGCTCATAATCTAATGCCTCACTTCTGCCCGCTAATAGGTTCAAAATGAAATAAAAACTGGTGTTTTCATGCATGTTTGGTACACGCCCTATCAACGGGGTGCAAGGGCTGTGGACGAAGGGGAGAGTTAGCTGGGTCCAGGGAGAGGGAAGGACATACCTATGCTTGTGCACTGAAATCTTGCTCATATAACGTGCTGTTTGCGGGTGTTAATATCTGAGGACATAGGAGATCTCATTTTCGATGTTATGCAGGCCTGCCTGCGGCCGTTTGCAGTTCGCTCTTCTGCATGGGCCAGACTCTCCCGGTCCGCGACCCCGACAACCTTGACTAGACTTGGTAGACGGAACTTTGCGGCACCTTCGGAAGAAAGCCACCAAGAAAACAATACTGCGCGCGACCTGGAAAGCGCGTCGTCCTCAGATTCCGCTGATCGCCCTGCCGGTGGCTTGGATAGCATACTGGGAGCGGCACGTGAACATGACACGCTCGCCAGGGAGGTAGCTTTGGACGAAATCCTTGGTCCCCCTGGCCCGTTCCGCCGACAAGATCTCGATGTTGAACTGGAGGAAATTGCAACTTTTAACAATCTGCGGAAAAAGCATTGTTTACGGGCCAACCAGAAGTGGGATATCGAGTGCGCAATTAAGCGCAGCGAGTCTGCGGACCGCAAAGCGGCCAAAAACAACCAAAAATGCCCAAAACAGCGAAAAAATGGCAAAATGGCCACTTTGCGGTCTCTGTAGTGAGTTATTGCCTGTATCTTTTTTCATGATTCAACCTAGTGAGTTGCTTAATACATCCCAGGCTACAATTTGGGTGATTTAGATCTTCTCCAAAAATGTTATTATCAAGCTTGAACCCGCCAAAAAATATGTATAATACATGTTCCATATTCGGCATCTTCTGATGGCACATCAAGGTACTATGATGTGATCAACATATGTACAATGCTGATGCCGCCTCTCTCGCCAATGTGACATCTTAGTTTGGCTCAAAATCCTAAGTGGTTCCCGAATTACAACCAGGTTATGACAGAATGGGGGTGCACATTTTTTGTGACACACTGTACAAATATGATACGGGCCCGGAGCACTGAATAAGTACGATATGAATATGAATACGATACACCATTTGGCGTATCGTATTCATATTTGGCCAGCACTATAAATTAAATGACAATGCGGCCTTACCCCCCTCATTGATTTATGCATGAATTATCTCATTGATGGAGAGAAGGCCAGAATGGTTATTGCGGAAGAGTTGGGTATTGATGACTTTTGAAACCAAGAACACGTTATTGACATGTTTGTATATACATACCATTGTTTCAGTGGTTGCGATATAAAAAGGGACACGGCAAGACAGTACATACTGACTACTGATACACGGCTGCAAGTAACGAAGACACTTTGCTTCTGGATTTTCTCCATTGCGTTCCTGCACCAAGATATTTTCAACGGTAAAGGGATGCTTCGTTTAGCTATAGAAGACTCTGCCATAAGAAAGTTTTTCCACTTCCATAGACTCGTCAGCGAGTCTGGACTCTGAACGGGAAACAGAGATTGAACCTTACCGAGCAAATTGTTTGAGTTTTCTATATCCATCCCTAGGTGCCTAGCAAAGTTGGCGAGATCCTCATATGCATAACGGGAGCAGAGAGAGCAAGAATCGATTATGGCGCAGATGGCTGGTGGGATACTGAGGATCTCTGCTTTCACCAGGTCGTGATCTGGAACGACTAACCCCTTCGCTGCCACGCCTTCCATGTGATCGTGGAACCAGCGCAGGGGAGCAGCACGGAAATTGTATTTGTCGGGTGCATCGTCCTGATGCTCGCGAGGCCCGCACCGTTTGCCATGCTTGCCCGCTATTGCCCACCAGATGTAAACGTCCGTGGTTTCCGTGTTTTGAATCAGTGGGTGGACCAAGTCCAATATTTCGTCGGGGCCGCCGATCGAGAACGCCCCTCTCGGTTTCTTGCGTTGTGCATGACAATTTTCTTTGCATTGAGTCCGCACAAATGATGGAATTCCGCAAGTTTGTTGGCATTTGCCCAGGTCATGAGTTCCATTTCCGGGAAGGTGGCTAGTGCACGCTGGGAAGGAGAGCGCAACGCACAGAGGGTCGCCTGGCGAACGACCCAGGGATCGGAACAGATTCGCGCAATCGCAAATAATCTGTACGGCTGTGCCTCGATAAGGGTGGGATTGTCCAACATCTGGGAAAGCAATCCTTGCACATGCACAAGCTGATATTTCTCTGCAGCTTCGTATGTGGCGACGAACACGTCAAGGTGTCGAGCGTGCAAGGTGTACTGGGACACAGACACGGGAGGGTACGCAAGAGTGAGCAATAAATGGAGGGCAGCCTGGGGTTCGGGGAGGATTGAGACCGGCTTCCCGTCCCTCGGCTCATTACAACCATCTCGCGCGGCCGTAAACATATCGTCGAAGCTGCTGGAACCGAATTTGAGGATATCTACGTGCACATGAAAGTCGAAGCCGTCGGAGGACCTAAGGATAAAGTCTGCCGGCGGATTGGGGCCCCCAGCGTATCCGGAGAACGGTGTGGGGGCATCGTGAAAGCCAGCCGACATCGCGGTAGAAAAGATCTCCACTTTGTGTCCACCGCCTCGTGGTCCCGAAGCTGTGGAATTTCGTGGGACTCTGAGCGGTGATAAAAAGGCGAGTACTTAGGTCGTGGTTGAATTGTTGAAATTGTGGTTGGTTGAAGTGCTTGAATTGAATTGCAGTGCAGTGAGCGTACTGGACACATGGAGCATTCTTCCCCTCTCTCTGGACCCAGATTTTCCACGAAATACAAGAAATACTGACCTGTAGTTGAGATTGCCAAACCGGGAGCGGCTGTTTGCGGGTGTTAATATCTGAGGACATAAGAGATCTTATTTTCGATGTTATGCAGGCCTGCCTGCGGCCGTTTGCGGTTCGCTCTTCTGCATGGGCCAGACTCTCCCGGTCCGCGACCCCGACAACCTTGACTAGACTTGGTAGACGGAACTTTGCGGCACCTTCGGAAGAAAGCCACCAAGAAAATGATACTGCGCGCGACCTGGAAAGCGCGTCGTCCTCAGATTCCGCTGATCACCCTGCCGGTGGCTTGGATAGCATACTGGGAGCGGCGCGTGAACATGACACGCTCGCCGGGGAGGTAGCTTTGGACGAAATCTTTGGTCCCCCTGGCCCGTTCCGCCGACAAGATTTTGACGTCGAACTGGAGGAAATTGCAACTTTTAACGATCTGCGGAAAAAGCATCGTTTACGGGCCAATCAGAAGTGGGATATCGAGGGCGCAATTAAGCGCCGCGAGTCTGCGACACGTACGTGTTCTGCCGCGTTTCTTCGCGCTGTCGACCTCATCTTCATTCAGCCTTTGAAAATCCCGCGTTGGATCCCAGTACACAGCCCGAACACGAATCTTCCGGCTCCCCCGCTCCACGGCCCACACGGCCGAAAAAGTGCTTTACCTGCGGGGGTGCGCATCGCCAAGGTTCTTCCCATTTTTGTAAGGAAATCCTCAAGCTCATCTGACGATCCAGCGGACTGCCCGAAGGCCAAATGCTACAAGTGCGGCGACAGTATGTGTTTCTGTCGCGTCTTCCACGCCGTTGATCTCTGATCTTCCCTTAGTCGGTCATATTTCCGATAATTGCCCCCGTGGGCAGCGCGTCTGCCTTAATTGCAAGCAGCCCGGACACGAATATTCTGCGTGCCCCTCTCGACCCACTACACAGCTCAGGAGTCGCTCTTCCGGGGGCGGGTTTAAAGGTCCGTCCCTTCAACTCTGTCATTTGCGAATTCCCAAGCTCACTCTAGGGTTCAGGGGAATCCATCAATAAGCCAGAGGTGGCCCTTGCGAAGTTACGGGAAGTATTGGGGGATGTGGCCACCAAGATTCCAACTGAGGACGACGCAGCACTGACGCAGCGCGTCTGCCATAATTGCAAGCAGCCTGGACACGAATATGCTGCGTGCCCCTCTCGACGCACTACACAGGCGAAGAATCGCTTTTCCGGGGGCGAGGTTGACGGTCCGTCCCTCCAACTCTGTCATTTGCGAATTCTCAAGCTCACTCTACGGTTCAGGGAATCCGCCAAGCAAAATGTCCTTGCGAGATTACAGAAAGCATTGGACGTCAGGGATGAGGCCCCCGAGATTCCAACTGAGGACGACGACGCAGCACCGACGCTGGCCCGCCAGGGGGTGCCCAAATGCTACATGTGCGGCGAAAGTACGTCCTCCGTCGCGTCTTGCACGCCGTTGACCGCCCATCTCATCTCCCCTCAGTGGGCCATATCTCCGACAATTGCCCCTGGGGGCAGCGCGTCTGCCATAAATGCAAGCAGCCCGGACACGAATATGCTGCGTGCCCCACTCGCAGGCCGCGCGTCTGCTATCATTGCAGGCAGCCCGGACACGAATATGCTGCGTGCCCCGCTCGAGGCACTGCACAGGCGAAGGATCGCGCGTCCGGGGGCGAGGTTGGAGGTCTGTCCCTTCAGCTGTGTCATGGGGCTGAATTCTCAAGCTCACTCTACGGTTCAGGGGAAGCCGTCAATGAGCAAGAGGAGGCCCTTGCGAATCAAGAGCGGGTCCTTGCGAAGTTAGGGAAAATGTTGGGCATGAAGGATGAGCCCGCCAAGATCCCACCTGAGGACGACGACGACGCAGCACTGACGCTGGCACGCCCGCCGCCCTCCCTGGTCTTCGGGCAGCGCGCCGCAAAACGGTTCGAGGCCGCGCGCGCCTGGCCCCCGCCCCCCAAATCGTCGCGCTTCGCGGAAACGCGCGGTCCGGCCCCGTGGCTCACACAATTCATTGGTGGGGTGCCCGCCCCCTCGCCGCCGGCGCTCCCTATGGCGTCCGTCGTGCTCATGCCGCTGCCGCCGTTCACCACGCTCGCGGATGTGAGCCGCATCGCACTGCGCGCGGGGGGCCGCACCCGGCGACGTCATGGGCGTCAAGCTGTGGGTGAGCAGCAAGCGGGAGCGGGGCGATTCAGCCTCGGCGCAACACACCGCCGCCACCGACGAGGAGGATAAAGATAAATTGACCAGCAAAGATAAACCGACCGCCGAAAACGAGGATTTCCGTGTCGACTGGACCCTTGGCGCGGTAAGTCCCGTCCTCGTTTCTATTTCTCGCATTTGCGAACCCCCCCGCCGCCGATACTTGTTTACTAACGCAATTGCGCCTATATACATAGACGATTAACTTCCGCACGGCCGAGCTCGCGCGCGCGTTTCGGGCGACGCCGCTCCTGCTCGAGGCGCACCAGCCCCGGCCCCGGCCGCCGGAACGGCCGCGGGTGCGCGTGCACGTGTCCCCCCCCGCGGAACCTGCGGAGGAGTGGGCGCCGACAAAGCTCGTGAGGATGTTGCAGGGCATCCTGGACGCGTCGCGGCGCGGCCCCGGCGCTGCGGATGCGGAGGCGGAGGCGGGTGACGCTGCAACGGCAACGGAGGAGCGCAATGCGGCAGGGCGGGCGGCACCGGCGCCGGCGGACGAGGTCGTCGACTTGCCGCAGCCCGATTCCGCAGCGGGCGCGGGGGACGTGGAGCAGGTGCTGCGCCAGCGCTCGGAGGTGCTCAAGTCGATGTGGGGCCGGCTGGAGACCACGCTGGATCCGGGTGGCGCTGCTGCACGTCACGTTGACGTTGCTGCCTCTGATGGCGAGCAGGAGGCGGAGGCGGAGGCGGAGGCTGCGCGGACGGAGATGTCTGGCGCACCGGAGGTCTCTCTCGAGAATCCATTGCCGGTTAGCAATCCTAAGGAAGGCCGCGCACACCTTCCCGAACGCCCCGAGGCGACGGCGAACGGGGCGACAGATGTCGCGCCGACCGGTTGGGGACGACACCCCACTGAACAACAACTCGCCGAGATTGCAAAGGACGCTGTAGCGACAGATGTCGCCGAGGCTGACGGTCCAGAGGCTTTGACATTACGGTATGCCTGGCTTCATACTTAGATTCCCGGTGACTGAAACAAGCCGTCTCACCCTGCAGCGCGAGAAAACCGCTGCCACCGGAAAGCGGGCTCGTCTCTGTCGTCCTGAAAGCCATCGCCAGTCCTCTCCCCCACACGAAACTGCGTGAAGAGCAAACACGCTGGCTCGCGCTGCGCGTCCCAGGCGCGGACGTCCCCGCATTTGCGCCCGAGCCGGATACCACAGAGCCGGACGTGGCGGCGGCTGCGGTTCTGGAGGAGGAGGGGGAGGAGCACGAAAACCCAATGGTGCAGCTGTACGCGGTCGCGCTGCGCAAGGCCCTCGCGCGCGAACGCGCGCTCGAGGCGGAGCTGCGCCGCGCGCGTGCGGCGGCGCGGGAGAGCGCGCTGGAGACGGCGCGCGTCGCGGCCGAGGCACAGGTGCGCGCGGACTTTGGCGCGTTCGGCGCGCTGGAGGGCGTGTGGGTGCGCGGCGTGTGTGTCCCTGTACACTGGGCTCCATCCCGCCGCGCTGACTCGGATGCGGGCTCTGGCTCTGGCTCTGGCTCTGGCTACGACGACCCGGACACGAACGAGGGGCGGGAATGGGTGTATGAGATGCACGCGCTGGTCGCGTTCGCGGATGGGGTGGCGGCGGGGTGCGCGCGGACGGTAGTGCCTGTGCAGCTACCTGCGTATGCGGACATGGGGGTGCGCTTCATGGCCGACCCGTGGCCTGAGGCGCTCGCCGGCCGGCGCCCGGCAGCGGAGGGCCCCGAGGCGCCGGACGGGGCGCGCGAGGGGTGGGCGAGGAGGCTAGATCGGGAGCTGCGCGCCGAGGCGCGAGCGCGGGAGCGGGAGAAGGAGCGCGAGCGGCAGAGGGGCGCGGCGGTGGGGACGTGGGGGAAGGAGAATCTGAGTGAAGTTCGGGAGAGGCTGAGGAGGGCGAAGCGCCGCGCGGAGCGGGAACAGGAGCGGGAGGCGACACGGGCGTGGGCGAGGGCGCTCCAGGCGGAGTTGCGGGCCGAGGAAGCTGCGGGTGCGGCGGGTGGGAGCGCTGTGGATGGAACCGGTGACACAGTCTCCGATGAGGACTGGATCTACTCCGAGTTGGATTCGGATTCAACCTCGAGCTCGTCCTCCTCGGGAAGCTCAGACTCGGAATTCTCGGACTCGGACTCAGGTTCGGACTCAGAAAGCTCGGACTCTGACTCCGGTTCGGAGTCAGAAAGCGACGAGTCGACGCCGTCAGAGCCCTCGGCATCTCTCCCCTATGTCGCCCGGTTCTAGGTTCAGTCTTGTGCGGACCTAATAGCGGAGGGATCGCATGTCGACTTTTGCTGAGCCGTCAGCACAACTCGCGACGAATCCTTCGCCCTCGCGTACGCTAGCTGCCCGCCGCGACAGGGTCCCAGGAACATTAGACCAGAGCGTCACATCCACGACGGACCCAGTGGGGGATGAGGCGAGAAAAGTACGCGTACAAATTAACTAGTAAGAACGAAGATGCCGTATTTTATGCAAAGACCTACTCTTCAGTCTATCCGTGGCTCTTCTCCCTGGGCATTTTCATGGCTTCTCAGGGTATCACGTTCGTTGTAGTCTCGTAGGCGTCTCACCTCACCTCGCTCAGGACACGCCGTCTCGCTAAGGGCATCCATCACTTTCTGTCAACGCATGGAGATCGTCTCTATTGAAATAAGTACATAGCGGCCAAGTTTTCCCGTTGCTCAGGTTACTCTCCAGGTTGTCCAGAGCACCCATCGTGGCTTCGTCCTCGACCTCTCTGGATGTCGGATCCCCCGGGGCCAGATTCCAGCCAGCCTGTATCGCTCCCTCCTGATATACTGCGGCAACTTCATGTCGCAAGGTTAGTCTTTGCATGCACCACGGCCGTGCGTATCATTTCTCCCTCGGTTCATTTTACTTCCTTACATACCCTCAGGTGTTTATTTGGGACATTCTTCATAACCTCGTCGACGATTATCACCTTTTCTTCAAGCACAAATTCCGGGTGTCTGCCGCAGCGTACTTGGGGTCCAGGTAAGCGTTGATGAGTCGCCAACGATATAATCTCACCGAGCAGGACTGCGTCGTTGGCATACGTTCTTGGGTTCACATTATTTTCCAGTACGGCATCAATGTCGTCGCGTCCTGTTTTCTCAATGACGCCTTCATGCAGCATATCCCCTGGCCAATTGTCAAGCCGCCATGGTCGTCTTCAACAGTTTCTACCCGCTCTCTGCTGGCTGCACTTCTCTCCTTTTCTTCTTTCGTGTACGGGCCATCTATGGCGGCCAGCGCATAATTTCCTGGATTTTCGCCTTTCTGTGGATCTGCGTGGTGGGGGCGGCGATATTGGTTCCAATATATAGCTATGCTGCCTCCGTTGGGTCCGTGTGCATCGTCACCAAGATTCCGTCGATCGTGGGGGCCGCTGCGACTGCCCTGACCGTACACGACACGAGCGTCTTTGTCGCCATTTCGTATCGCCTACTTGCGAATAGCCATCGCGAACACACCCCCAAACAGATGATACGCGCGCTCTTTCGTGGCGCGAACCTGCACACCTTTTCGACGGCGTTGTTTCGGGATGGCCAGATGTATTATATGTACGCCCGTTTGCTTGATCTCTTGCACCAGTCCGCCATTCAAAGCTTCGTAGGATTACGATCCTCAGCAACATCCTGACGATATCATTGGTCTACGCCCCGTCCGTCAGCCCTGTCTACCACGGCGTGATGGGGATACCCAATGTCACGCTGACGAGCATCATGGCCTGTCGGGTGTACCGCAACGCGAAACTTCACTACGTGCACATACCCCACCTGTCCCTCCCTACGCTCAGCCCTTCAAGGGAGAATCCGGCTGGCATCGTGCCCTAGAGCTCACCGCCGTTCTTCTGAGCTGCCGCTGACGGCTTATAACTCCTGGATTAATTCGACCCATCATATCGCCGCCAACCGAGTCTTGCCTCCATCCAGTGACACCCCCCGAGCAATCTGAGGCCTCCAGTGGTCCCATCCGCCTCGCGTCCACCCCCCGTCGCCATACACTTCCGCGACGGCCTCGACGCGATACTTGGCGGGTGCTATGACCCCATCCGCATCGCGCCATTCCTCCGCGTGTCCGTGTCGTGCACCTCCGCGACCACCACGACTCGACAATCGGCGCCTCGCTGCTTCCATCCTCCCGCCTGTCTCCCACGGTCCCTGCCTCCGCGTCCTGCACACCCTGCGCGCCTCGGACGACTGAAAGATTCTGTTGCCGCTGGGCGCGTAGCTCGTCCCGCTAGGCGCTAGCGGCGCCAACTGTCCTACTCGATGCGACATCACGGACGACTAGGACAGGCCCCGCATACGCCCCGCTCTTATTCTCGCCGTTGCGCCGTCTCTGCTCGAGCTGACGCCACACCTCGAGCCGTGTGCGTACCTCATCAGGCCCATCTGTGCAACGTGTGTACGCTAATATATTTTGGATTCAGCGATGGCTCGACACACCCACCACGTCGAATGGCACTCAACGCGTCGAATGGCTCTATCCGCCTTCCGTCTTTCCCCGGGCCTCCACGCCCTGTGCCTCCGCGACGGCTACTACGCGCTCATCGGCACCCGACACCCTCGCATTCCGTCTTTCCTGGCCCAAGGCGGGCGCGCCCCTTGGGTGTGGCAATGCCGAGGGGGGAGATGCGCTCCGCCCATTACCACCCATATCCCCACTCGCACCCGCGGGCCTGAGCACGCGCGCGAGTAGAAGCCAGGAAAAGGCCGATACACAGGAATGGAGGGACGAGCAAAAAGAATTCACGAGGGAAGAGGTGCATTTTCGTGATGTGTGAATGGGGGAGACGGATCTTCTTTCGGAGTCGTAACACCTGACGACGTATCTTGAGACAGGTCTTTCCGTGAATACATTTGCTTATCCAGCTGACGACCCCTGAAAACACGCACTCCACTTTCATAAGCGACGTGGTTTGGGAACATCTTCCTTTCGCTGAGGTACACCAAGCCTTGTGTTTCCTTTCTTGCGGGTTGGAACGGATTCAACGACATTGAAGTCCGAATTTAGATCAATGGAGCCTTGGACCGTGGTGGGTGCGCGTCCGTTATGCATGCAGAATCCCGTCGCATCTGTTTTGGCAGTGAAAAGAGATAGATCAGGGCTAGAGGTTGAATGCGTCGTTGATTGGGACAGCGATTGTTGATGTATCGGGAAGCTCACGTTGAGCTCACGGATCTCTCCCGTGACAGCGCTGAGAAGAATAGTCGTGCAACAGCGCCTCGTTACTGCCACACCACTATCATCCAGTCCCACGGCGCCCACCTACAGCTCTCTTTCCCCCGCACTTCGTCGATGGAAGCAGCCCCGCCTTCAGCATCAGCAAGGAGTACCCATGCTCTCGACTTTATCGTTACGGTTCTCAGTCTCGCGAAGGTAGGAGTTGCGGGAATAAGGATTCCCGCCATCGAGCCTGTCGTCAATGGTGTATATGAGCTAGCAAAGATGCTTTCGGTAAGGACCCTCTGTCTCCTAACCAAGCCTTGATGGGAATTCTGTCTTTCAGACAATGAAAAGCAACAAGGAGGATTTGGCAGCACTCGAGAAGTCGCTGACTAATTTGGCTGCTATCGATATCTCGGGTGCAGATGGGGATTTGAAGGACCGACTAGAAGCAATCTCATTGCAAGTTTAAAATCCTTGCAACTCATGATTTCATGACTTAATGGAAACCACGCAGAAAATTCAGAGCCAGGGCAGAGAAGTGTAAATTGCTCGGCGGTAAATCACGCATCAATCGCCTTTTCCGGAGCCAGAAAGACAAGGAAGAAATTGCAGAAATTCGGGAGTTGATTGCAGCCGATATTCACGAGTTTACGGTGTGTTATTACAACAGCTTTGTCTGTGGGTGATATCTCAATTCTCATCCACTCAGTTCTCTGGGAACATTTCTATTGAGAAATTAGTCAGAGACATTTCACTGAAAGGTATCCAACTTTTATCCTTTTGAACAATGAAATTTTCATTGACTGTTTGTCAGCCGACAAAAATATCCTGGAAAAGCTGAAATCCAGTCCGGCACGCTACAACGCTGCCAATACACCTGAGAAATGCATGGATGGCACACGGGTCAATATAATCAACAACATTGTCAGCCGACTGATGGACCCTCCAGACCCAGACCAGCGTGTGGTCATCCTCAGTGGCTCCGCAGGCTCTGGCAAATCAACCATAGCAAAGAGTGTTGCATCTATCCTGGCTGAACAGAAAAATGTTCTTGCAGCTTCATTCTTCTTTGCCTGGGACACTGCAGAGCGTAATCACATAAAATCTCTTCCAACCACACTTTCTCGGCAGCTGGCAGACTATGATGCTTGTTTTTGCCACCTTCTGGTCAACCTTATTACTGAAGACCATACTGGGATCCTTGACATGGACCCACACCTGCAGTTTCAAAAACTTGTTGTGGAACTACTTGCACAGATGCCACCCATCCAAACACCATGGATAATCTGTCTTGATGCATTGGATGAATGTGGGAAGGACAGGGGTGGACTGTGCCTTCGGTGGCTCTCAGATAACATGGATAAAATCCCGGAGAATATCCGCTTCTTTTTGACAGGGAGGCCAAATGTTCCACAGTACCTCAAGTTTGACAAGCTGCTTTCTCTGGTATATGAGATAATTCTTGATGACCTTGATGCCAGTCAAGTCAGACAGGATATCCATCTCTATGTTGAAAAGTCACTAGATGGCAGCACCTGGGATGTTCGAGATTGTTGGAAGGCCCACACGCAAGATGTAAAGCAGATAGCAGCCCATGTAGATGGCCTTTTTGTCTTTGCTGCAACTGCTGTCCGTTATATTCGCTCAGCAGTACCACGAGTGCACCCACAGAAGTCTGTCAACTACCTTCTGAGAGGAGTTCCTCTTATTGATCTTTGTGATCTTTACTACCATGTTGTCAATGAAGCCATAGTGATTCCTGGTCCAGAGGACCCCCGCGGCCAAGATGACTATCACCAGATCAGAAGGATCCTGAGGATAATTGTTCTCCTCCTGAAACCTCAGTCACCACAGTCTCTGGCTAAATTTTTGGGAATGGATGTGACTGACCTCAGAGGAATGCTACACCCACTAAGTGCTGTCATCAACATTCCCTGTGAAAGAGGTACAATAAAGATAATCCACCTGTCATTCCGGGAGTATATTACAGATGCAATTCAGAAAAGACGTCCTGACCTTCTTTGTGGAACCATTACCCAGCAAGAAGAAATGGCCTCTGAGATTTTGCAAATCATGGAAATTGAACTCAAGTTCAATATCTGTGATTTGCCAACTTCCTACCTAAAAAACGTGGACATGCCGAACATCAAGCAGTCCATTCAAACAGCTATTCCAGAGCACCTTCAATATGCATGCCAGTTTTGGGCAGACCATGTGACCGCCATCCCCTATAATCATGAACATGGACAAACAACAGAAAGATTCCTTTTTGAAAAATTCCTTTTTTGGCTAGAAACCCTGAGCTTGTTAGGAATAGTGGGGTCTGCAAACCATACACTCTCAAAATTCACTTCATGGGCTCCAGTGGTAAGACAATTTACTGGGCCACTTGAAAGCTAGAACTGATTAGAAAGGGTTCAGGATTCATCAAGTGTTCACCTTGCCCAAGACGGAAAAAGATTTGTGGCATTTTTTTCAGAGGCAATCAAGGAAAGTGCTCCCCATATCTATCTATCAGCATTGGCTTTGGCACCCACACAATCGAGAATCACTCAGAGGTTTTGGCCTGAGTTTCAATATTTGCCATCAGTTTCAAAAGGACAATTGGTGGGATGGCCTGCCAGCATGAGAGTTCTAGACCACCCCAATGAGGTCAGTTCTGTTGCTTTCTCACCTGATGGCAAGCAGATTGTGTCAGGCTCATCAGACCACACTATGTGCCTTTGGGATGCTGAGAGTGGGGAAGCTGTTGGTCAGCCATTTGCAGGCCACACTGACTGGGTCACCTCTGTTGCATTCTCACCTGATGGCCAGCAGATTGTGTCAGGCTCCAGTGACTGTACTGTGCGCCTTTGGGATGCTGAGAGTAGGGAAGCTGTTGGTCAGCCCTTTGCAGGCCACACTAGCCTGGTCAGCTCTATTGCATTCTCACCTGATGGCAAGCAGATTGTGTCAGGCGGCGACTGCACTGTGCGCCTTTGGGATGCTCAGAGTGGGGAAGCTGTTGGTCAGCCATTTGCAGGCCACACTAAGTGGGTCACCTCTGTTTCATTCTCACCTGATGGCAAGCAGATTGTGTCAGGCTCCCGTGATATGACTGTGCGCCTTTGGGATGCTAAGAGTGGGGAAGCTGTTGGTCAGCCCTGTGCAGGCCACACTAGCTGGGTCACCTCTGTTGCATTCTCACCTGATGGCAAGCAGATTGTGTCAGGCTCTGGCGACTTCACTGTACGCCTTTGGGATGCTGAGGGTGGGGAAGCTGTTGGTCAGCCATTTGCAGGCCACACCGAGGGGGTCAAGTCTGTTGCATTCTCACCTGATGGCAAGCAGATTGTGTCAGGCTCCAGCGACAAAACTGTGCGCCTTTGGGATGCTGGGAATGGGGAAGCTGTTGGTCAGCCATTTGCAGGCCACACTAACTCGGTTACCTCTGTTGCATTCTCACCTGATGGCAAGCAGATCGTGTCAGGCTCATATGATATGACTGTGCACCTTTGGGATGCTGGGAATGAGAAAGCTGTTGGTCAGCAATTTGCAGGCCACACTGACCGGGTCACCTCTGTTACATTCTCACCTGATGGCAAGCAGATTGTGTCAGGCTCCAGTGACAGTGCTGTGCACCTTTGGGATGCTGAGAGTGGGGAAGCTGTTGGTCAGCCATTTGCAGGGCACACTGACTGGGTCACCTCTGTTTCATTCTCACCTGATGGCAAGCAGATTGTGTCAGGCTCCCGTGATATGACTGTGCGCCTTTGGAATGCTGAGAGTGGGGAAGCTGTTGGTCAGTCCTTTGCAGGCCACAGTAGCTGGGTCACTTCTGTTGCATTCTCACCTGATGGCAAGCAGATCGTGTCAGGCTCCAGTGATGGTGCTGTACGCCTTTGGAATGCTGAGAGTGGGGAAGCTGCTGGTCAGCCATTTGCATGCCACACTGACTGGGTCACCTCTGTTGCATTCTCACCTGATGGCAAGCAGATTGTGTCAGGCTCTGGTGACTGTACTGTGCGCCTTTGGGATGCTGAGAGTGGGGAAGCTATTGGTCAGCCATTTGCAGGCCACACTGACAGTGTTAGATCTATTGCATTCTCACCTGATGGCAGGCAGATTGTGTCAGGCTCTGACGACAAAACTGTGCGCCTTTGGGATGCCGAGAGTGGGGAAGCTGTTGGTCAGCCATTTGCAGGCCACACTGGCTCGGTCACCTCTGTTGCATTCTCGCCTGATGGCAAGCAGATTGTGTCAGGCTCCAGTGACAGTGCTGTGCGCCTTTGGAATGCTGAGAGTGGGAAAGCTGTTGGTCAGCCCTTTGCAGGCCACACTGACTTGGTCAACTCTGTTTCATTCTCACCTGATGGCAAGCAGATTGTGTCAGGCTCTGGCGACAAAAGTGTGCGCTTTTGGGATGCTGGGAATGGGGAAGCTGTTGGTCAGCCCTTTGCAGGCCATACTAAGCAGGTCACCTCTGTTGCATTCTCACCTGATGGCAAGCAGATTGTGTCAGGCTCTCATGATATGACTGTGCACCTTTGGGATGCTGAGAGTGGGGAAGCTGTTGGTCAGCCATTTACAGGCCACACTGACTATGCCACCTCTGTTGCATTCTCACCTGGTGGGAGGCAGACTGCATCAGGTCTCAATGATGGCACTTTGTACCTTTGTCCAATTGTGAGTTCAAAATCCATGCAAATCTATGAGTTCACATTATCCACCTCTGTAGGCAACACAATCGTGGTCTTTTCATGGTGGTTGGGCCCAATCTGGGTCCTCCAACCTATGTCTATGGCTTCCTAGTCACAATAGGATTGGATTCTGGACACCATCTACCAAACTAGTCATTAGCACACAACAGACCAAGCTTTGTTTTGACCACTGTGTCCATGGAGAGGAGTGGATAAAATGCTACATAGGGCCGGATACTGGAAATACATAACTATGTTACTATGTAGTTTTGACAATCCACACATACAATTAACTCTGCCACTTCACCCAAGAATTGAAATACATTGCCATTCAAACAACATTGAGCCAGAGGTGCATTATATTAGTCTGAATCTGTTGGCAGGTCTGATCATGGACCTGGATTTTTGATGGAGAACGTGACCAGTTCTCACGTCCAAATCGGGTCGATATTCAGGATTTGGCTACTTGCAACGGCCCAGCAGCCATTTCAACGGGATGGAACATTTATTTAAAGCTATTAGCAGGTACCAGAAAATTCTCCGAAACTTTTGAGGTCCTTCTCGGTGTCCTATTGCCATTTCAACTCAAATACATGAACAACGCCTCTCGAATGCATTTCGGATCCAATTTACTTAGTTGAAAGACCAAAATCAATTATTTATCCTGCCGGAATGCATTCAGAAATAATTCAGGTTCCCAAAGTTCCGGTGAGGCGAGATTGTCCGAATTTGGGCATGGGGAAGTAATCACGTGTCAGCTAAAAACTCAGGTCCATGATCGGACCTGCCAACGAAATCAGACTCCATATAAAAGATTTATCAACTATCATAAATCTTGTGGAGTCTGACTACAAGTGAGACTAGCATTATATGCACCTGCATTGAATATCCTTCCCTTAGTACACCAACTCAGCACATTCAATTTTGAGACTGCATCAGTTTTCCACACACAGTGTGTAGGGCTGCCACCTTGCTGTGATGGTGAAATAAGGCATACCACAAGTGCACCCATAGGTAACTCAGATCTATGGGAACAAGTACTCACAAAGAAAAAAGCCATACTCAGATCCATGAGTATAAAACCCACGGATCATATGAGTACTTGTGAGTATTGAAAAACCTGCAGGTACCTGTGAGTACCTGTGGGTTTTGGTTGTATTTTGGTGATTTGGTGGCTCAAACACACCTCACTTGTGATGTAGAGTGGTACTATTGCTCTTAAATCTTGGAGGTACCACCTAATTATGCTGTATAGGCAGTAGATATATATATTAGGTAGTGTTCTGAGTCTGAGTACTTGTGAGTTTGCAAAGCTTTCAACCAAAATTGATACTCGGATCCATGGGAAACTCATGGCCACAGGTACTCAGATCTGTGAGTATGGATACTTGCAAGTTTTCCCACGAGTATACTCATATTGACCTGTGGGTAACTCACACTCGTGGTATGCCTTATAGTGAAATGGTGCACTAGGGTGCAGCCATGAAATCTAATGAAATCAACTAGAGAGTGAAACAAGCTACTGTAGTATTTCGCTCAATTTGTGGGTCACGTGTCACAGGCCACCAAGTTCACGAATATTTTCAGGGATGTCACAGGTCACCGAGACTGACCACGAACTTGCAAAAGAAGTCACAAAAAAACTCCATAAAAGGGCGAAAAATATTTCTCTGTGATGCCTTGGTGTTGGATTTGCAGCGGCACTTGCACGATTAATATTTTCTTGTTTTGGCAGCACGAGAAATACATCAAGACAGCTCAACAGGACCTATTTTGTATGAGGAATGTAGTCTGTGTGTGTCTGGGTAATGAATCTGAATAATTCCCATGAAAACACAATTTTTTTTTTGTGTCACACTCCTGAAGGCCGATCCACAAATATTGAAGTTCGGTTTTTGGTGCCACGGGTCACAGGTGGCACAAATTGAGTGAAATATTACAGTAGTTGCTATCAAAATCCAACCAAATCAAAATATATCACAAACAACTCCTACTAATGCTTGGTGTGTTGTGAGTTCAGGGAAGTAGGGTACATATCACCCTTCCAGAGGGTGTGCAAAGTAGATTATAGTCTTTGTGGAAGTAGCAACAATGTATGCAGTCAAAGCACAGTTGGGCTGGGTAGCAGGAACTTCCTGATAGAATATCAAGACTCCACAATGAACTCAAGACTGTTCAAGTCTTCAGTATCCTTGTAAGTGTTTAGAACCTAGTCACTTGACTCACAGCTATAGTGCAGGTCACCTATGTAGTCACCACATGCTAATGTTTGAAATTTTGTGTCTTCAAAATTTAATCTGATTTCTTATCCCTTTTACAAATGTGCTCCGTTTCAACGTCCAGGAAGATCTGTAAGTGGTATTTTTATTTACTGCAAAATTGAGTGAGCAAAGAAAAAGTTGCCTGTCAATTCGGCCACATGCACATATTATATTGAAAAAAGCTCTGTCAGAGCTGTAAACAGGTGCAAAATGACGATATAGATTTCTACTCATTCACTGGCCTCTTAGGGATGTGACGATGAGATTTGTAAAAGTCCATAATCCATCAAAAGTATGCCTAAAATCCCTCCAGAAGTACACTTACAACTATTAACAGTACTGAAGGCACAGATCGAAAATTTCTATTTCGGAGATTTTTGATACCCATCAAATAATTGTTTGTATCTCACTCAGTTCTGCACCAATTGACCTGGAACCAGGCTAGATTGTCTGGAATAATTCATGTGCAATTAGTGATAGAGCCATATCTTCCAAAAAAAAAATTATCTTTTCAAATGCCTCCAAAATCCCACTTCCAATGCAATATTTCTGTCTACCGTGCTCAAATCATGTCCAAAGGGTCTTGATTTCTGTGAGTACTGACCTTCACACATTGTGAGGTCTCCAAGCATGCTACATACATACTGCTTATCGCCTCATGGCCTCTGTGGACCATCTGCACAATGACAGAACAAGCTTGGGCATACATGATGGATCTTCCTAAACGGGATTCTACATTACCAGAAGTCTCGAGGGAGACCAACACTCTCCCCACCATCTGGATCACTCTCCTCACCGCTTGTACCTGCCCTGTTCGCCAGCAGGATACGACCTTTCTCAGACCGTCTGGACTCTCAGAGCATCCCCAGTGATGCATGTGCAAGCGACCTACAAACCCCCTGCAGATGAGACCAACACTCTCTTCACAACTCGGATCACTCTCTCCACTGGTCGGTTCTGTTTCCCACCATTGCCAGCAGGATATGACCATTCCCCAGAACATATAGACTCCCCATGACGTGACACATGTGAACTACCCTTCCCTATCACCATTTCCAGAGCAGTGAAGACGATCTCTCGCACTGGGTGGACCCAGCCCGTGCCTGACAGCGACCCATTGGACAAGGCAGAGGTTATCCCGACCACTGCCTTTGCCCCACTTCACACAACACATCGACTAGCCGAGGGAGACCACTCATTTCTCCTCTCTCCTTGCTGTTCAAGCACCTTCTGACACGACCATCTGGCTGTGCCTGAATCTCTGAACACATCCTGAGGTCATCTGGCCTCACCGCACTTTGTACTCGACCACAGACAATTGATCTCCTCACCAAAGACACCTTGTCTCCTGCTGCATATGCACCCCAAAACACCTCATGATGTCCCCTGCCCCCCTTGGAAACACTTGCGAACCACATGTAGGGCTTCAACCCGTCGCCATTTTTGACGGGTCGACAGACGAGACAGGCAGGTAAAGACCCGCCTGTCTGGGCCCTCGAGCCAGTGCCAGGACGGGACGGGTACAGGACAGGTTGACCCGTCAACGGGGTACCCGTTCCCACCCGTTTAACGGGTTTGACGGGTCACCCTTCCTAGATAGAAATATGCATTAAATTTAGATGAATTTCATCCAATTTCCAGGAATTGAGGTGAAACTTACCCATACATGAAAACTCCTTTGCTGAAACATCAATTCTTGCCCGCCACAAGCACCTGGATGGCATTGCCGGGACTTGCCGATATTTGATCTGCGATCAAATTCCGATTAACCGAGCAATTGGCCATTCACAAACACTTGTCTGGTCTTATATCAGGGCACTTGAGATATTTTATGATACTTTAGAGGTCCTAGTAAGTTCCCAGTTTGGTCTCAGACTGTCACAAATAGTCCACTACCACCTGTCAAAATGGCTGTTACCGACGGTATACCCGTCCCGTCGAGAAAAACAGCCGTTTTTTTTTTTTCGGCCGTCCCATTTAACGGACGGGTTGAAGCCCTAACCACATGGTGCTTCTGGAAACATGAGAAGTTGTCGAGGAGGTATAAATGAGAGTGCATTTAGTAGGAGTAGTCAGTACTTTTCAGCCTATAGGAGTAGCTTCCAGTGAAATGCTTGCTTGGTGTCTACAACAGCAGTACTAGTTTAATCAAGACCCAAATGCAAGTTGCTTGATTAAAGCAAAAACACAACTACTAACCAAATCCTAACTACTTGTCAGCAACGGCCTCTGGGTCGGCTAAACAGCGAGTAACCCGGCGAGAACCCCAACCAGGAGAAACCCGATAGACGCTAATAGCTCGTGTGTTCCCCGAGCAGTAGGACCAGTCGTACGGCGTCCTCCCTAGGAGGCCGTATGTCGTAGGTCGGGATGCGAGGCGGAACCCGGAACGAGTCAAAGAGGGTGTGATATCCACTCAGGTACAAAACCCGAGGTGTGGATACAACCCGTAGTACGGTGCGAGGGAAGCGGGACAGAGTGGAGACAATGCCTATGTCAAGCCAAGGTAGAAGCCTGAGATTGGACGAGGTAGAATCTACTGTACATGGAGATTCTACCGTGCTTATATAGGCTTCTAATAAATTAAAGCGATCGCGGTCCATCGCGATCAGTTCCTGCAACGTAGCATTAAGGAGCATTAATGCTGATGCTCCTGGACTCCTCTGTGTTGGTTTCTGTGGCGTCGGTGGACCTAGGAGACCCGACGTTCGGGTTTCCTAGTCCTAAGTGTCATCGTCTCCAGTGGTTCAAACCCCGATCGGGTTTGCAACCACTCCTGTACTCCGTGTACTCTCCTGTGTCAGCCCTTGGTGCGTCCAGGGACTAGAGTCCGTCTATACGGGTTCCTAGTCCCTAACGTCTTCTGTATTCCGTGGCGCAGACTCCCCGAGTCTGCGGCTTTTAGAATCCGAGGCCGGGTTTCAACCGTGAGAAGGTCACATGGTGGCGTCATGAGAGTCCCGTGCCGCTAAGACGCGTCTGTATCCGTACGGACGCGTCGTGCGAAAAAGTAGAACCCGGGCGATTCATGACATCACCCCCCCTCTTCAAGGTCGTTGCCCTCAACGACCCGTAGGTACCCCCGTCCCCATCTTCCCAATAATTCCTGCAAGGCGAGTTTTATCCTTCAAAATTTTCCTGCGTCGTGGGGCTTATTGTCACTGCCCATCGATTATTACCCACGAAGGCGTCCTTCAGTCTTCTCCGTTCGGGAACCCGCAATCCAAAATATCCAGCGTTCTCCCTTCGTGGTGGTCCCGTTATCCGGATTGTAAACACCGCACCATGGTCGTAGGGCTTATTGTCACTGCCTATCGGTTATTGTCGCGCCGGCGTCCCCGTTGTCTTCGGTGTTCGACTCCCCATGTTGTGGTATTTCCTCCCCTCTGTGGTTCGACCCTCTTTTGGTTTCTTTTGATCTACTTCCCAAAGTAGAATCCCCTTAAGCGAGTGGATCGTGCGGGTTCTTTTCCGAGATAGGGGTTTCCTGGGTTCTGATCCTATTCAGAACCCCGCCCCTGTCTCGGGTTCTGTCCCTTTCCTGCCTCCTCAGGTTCTTTGTCTTCCCCCGTCATGACCTCTTCTCTTCGCAGCTTCGCCCTGGCCTGGAATGCTGGCTTTCGTTTCTTCCTTGACCCGTCAACGTCGCCCCGTTTTCTGTTGGACTGGGACCATCGCAACGCGGATGGTACCCGTCTCTCGCTCGGGTATGGCGTGGAGAGCTTTCGCACCCCGCGCCGATTCTTCCACGAGCGTTCGGATACTGCGTCGCTGGAGCCATACGTAGGACCAGTCCCCGGTAGCCGGGGTATTGTTGGGCCAGAACCCGTTCGTCGGCCAGACCTCCTTCTCCACTATTGGCTCGCCACGTCTCGCTGCCCTCCTGTCGGGGTATCCCGTGTTTCCTTCTTCCAGTTCCTGACCCAGGCTCTGCCTTCTCCTCCTCGCCCTCTCTCTATGCTTCCTG
The DNA here is from genome assembly GCA_029378375.1 of Mycena olivaceomarginata. NCBI lineage: Eukaryota > Fungi > Basidiomycota > Agaricomycetes > Agaricales > Mycenaceae > Mycena > Mycena olivaceomarginata. Next base: position 55,086 of record JARKIC010000492.1, on the reverse strand, counting down.
TCTTCGATTTCCGAGTCACCATAGAGGACTATCCCCAGGAGTGGTCACTGGACGCCATTGCGCACCAGCACTTCCTCGCGTGTGCGTGGCTCGGGTTCTGGTGCATCGAAGAGAGGGGTCCAGCCAGATGGCCTATCCGGATCTGTTGGCTGCGACGTTCCGCAGCTGCTGCCCCTCCGTCGGTGTTCGATGAGTTCTTGGATCGGATGGTGTTGGCTTTTGAGAATCTCATGGCTGAATATCGTCGAGCCCGGGAGGATCATGTGGAGGAGGATGCCCTTTGCAAGCAGCTGTTCGAGCTGGTCGTGAGTCTTCACGGTTTGTGGAACCCGGGACCATCGTGCTAAACCCCCGCGTATAGCTCAACATGGAACATGCTTTGTTCTGGATGAGTCGCCTCGGTTTCTGGGTTGCTTGGTCCGTCCACTACAACGAACTTCTCGAGCAGTTGTTTCCGACCGTCCTCTCGGGCTTCCCCCTTGCCCAGCGACAGGCGGAGTTCACTCGGCTCCGCGCTCGCCTCTTCTTCTCTCGAAATCCGTCTTCGACTTTCCCGGAAAACGTTCAGTCCGGAATAAACCCACTGGACGCTCCAACGGGCATTGCTCGTCTCCGCCTCATCCCCTGGGATGGTTCTCGCTCCGACGTACGGTCCGGGTTTCAACCCGACCCCGCTTCCAATGTGACTTCGGCGCGAGGCGCTACCGTGAGGTTTTCGTTCAGCGGAGTCTTGGAATACCTGGACGGTGAGCTGTTTTTTAATCTCGTGGAACCATGATTGCTAAAGGTTCTCTGCAGAGCTGGCGTCTTCGAACGGGCGTCGAGTTCCCGCGGAGGAACTTGCGTCTCCTGGGCGTTTCCTCGAGGGCGAGGAGTTGGACCGGGAGATCGCCATCGCAGGATTGTCACCCAACGATTTTCTGGGCGCCACACTCTTGCCCTCAACCTCCGTTGGGGAAGAGGCATCCCTGCCTCCCGACGTACCGCCACGAACGCAAAAGAGGCCCCGCCGGCGAACCCCCACCGAACCGCGAGCAGATCGCGAGGCGAACAGAGCGCGGCGGGCTAGTCCCCCGCATCCTGAACCGCCCTCCACCGCGTCAACTCTCCCCACACGGTCTTCTTTCGTTGCAACTCCAGACCTCTCTCAGTCTCCTCGCTCCTTCCCGTTGGAGGGGTTCCGTCCACAGGGAGCCGTTGTGCGCACCCTGTTTCCCCCTTGTCGGCACTGTAACAACTCCGGTCGTTTGTGTGTGCTGGAGATCGCGAGAGGGTTACCCGGGAAGACCCCGCGGTGTTGCTCTCCTTGTAAGTCTGCCCACGCAACGTGTAGTTCCTGGACGAAGTTCTCCAACGCCTACGAGGATGGGATCGACACGGTGCTGCGGGGTTTCCGGGTGGCCTTTTGGGAGCACCTAGGGTCGGGTTCCTTCCAGCCGTTGCATCCCGACCCTCGGTCTGCGGACCTAACGCAAACTCGTGCGTAGAGCTTACAGTCTGACTTTCTTCGTCTGACGGATACCCTCTTCATAGGTCTCTCTTACACCTATAGAGAGTTCCTCAGCGAACTGCACCCGGCCCAGCGTACGGTGCGCGCCGAGGCGCGTCGTCGTGCTGCCGCTGCTGCAACCCGAACCTCCGACCCCGTTGTCGTCATTTCCTCAGATTCAGAAGATGATGCTCCGCCTTCAAAGAGACGCAAGACATCTCCTCCTCCCGAAGAGTCCTCTCCAGAGGTGATTGTGGTGACGGACGAGGACGGAGACTTGCGATATCCGGAGGGTGCGGACAAGGACGTACCCATGCACCCTCCCATCGGAGGGGATCCTCGCAACTACGACCCCACTCTGGAGCCCACCCCAGCAGCTGTCCCCCCGGAACAGCACGCTTCCTCTTCCCGATCTACACTGGACGATCCACCGTCCAGCGCCTCAGCCTCGCATTTCCTCGGGTTCCGTCTGCGTCCCATGGAGGCCCTTTCTCCTTCTTCGCGTAGGGCTTTTGTCGACGAAATAGTCAACTGGGCCGACCAGAGTGGGGGCCGGTGAGGAACGCGTAGAGAGCGCCCTGCTGTTCATGTCGGCTATCTTTAGCCAGGCAGGCAACACGCTGGGGCGACGTCGGCGAGACAGGAAAGGGAAGGGTCGAGCTGCGTAGCCGTGTTTTTGTGATTTTCTATAATTTTCCCCAAATCCGGAAGCGAGCGTAGTGTTGTCCTTTTTCGGCGTGATAAGATTAGATTTCATTAAGATTTTCTCGCCAAAGGATTGACAAGTTGTAGACAGATTCGAGAGTGAAGGGTATGGGTATAACCCGTTCCACGGGTTTCTTCATTGCCGCCGCTGATCCTTCCCTCATTGCTGGTTCCGCGCTATCTCCGAGCGCGCTTGTTCCAGCCGAGCCCTTGCGCTAGGGCTGAGGCCTTCCTCCAAGGAAAGCACCGCTTCGGGTTCTTCAATCGGCACCAGGTCCGGGACATCAGAGGACGCGTAGGGGGGAGCCGGTGGTTCTCCTTGCGCCTGAGCGGCTTCCAGCCCATCCATGAACACGGAGAGCGCCGCCCTATTGGCGTTGCCCATCCTGACGACATACGATGGTCCATTAGGATTGGAGCGGGGACCTCGGGTTCCGCCCTGCCGGGTGGGTAGGAACGCGGGCTCCCTTTGGGATCCGGCTCCGTGTTGGCGCCCCTGTCTGGGCGCTGGGCCTTCCTGAGGCCGGGCTTCGTTCTGGCGTCCCTGCCTGTGCGCCGCTCCCCTGTATGTCGAGGAGCCGCTTCGTCTGTCGGGGTTGGCGCGGGTTCTCCTTCTCTCTGTCCCTTGGATCGGTTCCGCCTGTGGAACCGAAATCTTCATCAACCAGGTTCCAACACATTCCATCATTCGCCGGATTTTCTCCATCCAGGGGTTGCGAGGCTCACGCCTTGGAACCCGCCTGTGTCCGCCCAAGGGACGAGCGACTCGTCCCTCATGGGTTGCCCATACTAGGGCGACACACAGCGCAGCCATTCCCGCGAGTACGCCCCCCCACCAGAGTAGGTTTCCAACCCACTCTCCAACACCCTGTCCAGGCGTGCTTCCAGCAACCACAATGTTTGTAGGTGCCATCTTCTCGTTCCAAGCGTGTATCGGTTTGTCGGGGCTGGCAGAAGAGATTCTACCTTCTGTCAGCAACGGCCTCTGGGTCGGCTAAACAGCGAGTAACCCGGCGAGAACCCCAACCAGGAGAAACCCGATAGACGCTAATAGCTCGTGTGTTCCCCGAGCAGTAGGACCAGTCGTACGGCGTCCTCCCTAGGAGGCCGTATGTCGTAGGTCGGGATGCGAGGCGGAACCCGGAACGAGTCGAAGAGGGTGTGATATCCACTCAGGTACAAAACCCGAGGTGTGGATACAACCCGTAGTACGGTGCGAGGGAAGCGGGACAGAGTGGAGACAATGCCTATGTCAAGCCAAGGTAGAAGCCTGAGATTGGACGAGGTAGAATCTACTGTACATGGAGATTCTACCGTGCTTATATAGGCTTCTAATAAATTAAAGCGATCGCGGTCCATCGCGATCAGTTCCTGCAACGTAGCATTAAGGAGCATTAATGCTGATGCTCCTGGACTCCTCTGTGTTGGTTTCCGTGGCGTCGGTGGACCTAGGAGACCCGACGTTCGGGTTTCCTAGTCCTAAGTGTCATCGTCTCCAGTGGTTCAAACCCCGATCGGGTTTGCAACCACTCCTGTACTCCGTGTACTCTCCTGTGTCAGCCCTTGGTGCGTCCGGGGACTAGAGTCCGTCTATACGGGTTCCTAGTCCCTAACGTCTTCTGTATTCCGTGGCGCAGACTCCCCGAGTCTGCGGCTTTTAGAATCCGAGGCCGGGTTTCAACCGTGAGAAGGTCACATGGTGGCGTCATGAGAGTCCCGTGCCGCTAAGACGCGTCTGTATCCGTACGGACGCGTCGCGCGAAAAAGTAGAACCCGGGCGATTCATGACACTACTTTCCCTTTGAATGGTTTACTGTGCCACTGAGTATGGGTCTTTTGAACACTTTAAGAAGGCCCAAGGAGCACAGACAACCCAACAAAGGTTGCAAGGAACACATCTGTTTTAAAAGGTCTAGTCCAAAGTGCAAGGGTTGATTTAGAGTATCAGACCTCTTTGAGCAATGCCAAATGAGTTCCTAAGCCAACAAATCAAGTTTTAAAGCTTTAGAAGCTTGAGCCAACAATCCTAATCCTAACAAGGTGCCGTGTTCTCCAAATCCCAAATAATAAGCCTTCCAAGGCTACTGTAGTGCAGTGTTGTTGATAAACACAGGATTTGTACACCCATGAAATCTTCACTTTTTCGTGTTTTCATGATAAGACATGTGCCGGGCTACACTCCAGAAGCATCAGTACTGAGGTTCCCAAGTAGCTGGCTGGGCAGGAACCACTGAGTAACGGATGGGAACAGGGAGGAACACTCTGGAACCATTGGCATGTGCTTGCTCCGAAACCTGTAGGAGATGTGTAGGCCACAGAACAAGTGGAACATGAAGTCTACTCTATTCCCATTCACAGAACTAGATGGAGACAGACTGGAATCCTGTTGTGGTGTGTTGGACATTGGATGGGTATCGTGTTCTGATCAGATGATCACTGGAAGGGGCTGGGAACATCGCATCTTGATGGCTCCATGCTGCCCCAGGCATTCCGGATAAGGGATGGTCACTAAGCAAAGGTCCGATCACTTGGACCTATACTCGTCGGCTCTTGGAACAAGTACCCATACTGGGAAGTACTTTGAATGTGGTATCCCTGGAGAACTACGGACTGGGAGCATCTGTTCCAGACATTCTTATCTATTCAGGATCGACATAGGGGACTGGTTGTGATGGCTTGGGCACAGTCTGACTGATTGTACATGTGCACAGGATTGCACCAAGATGGCATGCTCAACATGGGCAGCCAATGAAAGGACTCAGATACCCATTCCTACAACAGATACACAGAAGTCGGACAGATAAACAGACTATTTTACTCATATCTACTTATTCTCGGATGTTTCCATGTGTTTCAGGGCTTTGTAATTAGTAGCAGGGGCATCTTGAACGGCTTCACGGAATCACCCCATGGCTAGTAGGTGGAAACACTTGCAAATTGAGCAGATACTGGGGATTTCGAACAAGGTGTCTCTTAGAATTCATCTTGGCTTGGAATCTTTTCTTTGTGTGATCAGTATCTTTGAGATCCGACTTGCCGTTTGTCTGGAATAGTCTGAAAGTGACTGGAACTGTTGGGATTGTGCTGAGTCCACACTTGGTTGTTTGGGTTTTGTGTGAAGAGCTTGGGAACGGAACCCACCATTGTCTAAAGTGCTTGGGATCGGAACCCACTACTGTCTGTTACTGTCTATGCTTGGAATCGGCATCCACCTCGCTTTGGAGAACCCCAGCAACTTGTTCTTATTTGTTCTCATAGCTGCGAAGCTTTATATCACCGCACTACTGTGCTTCCTGTTTGTTTGGGTCTACCCTCATTCAATCAGATCTAGCCAGAACACTTGCATAGCAAGGGTTCCATTTGCATTGACACTCTCGTTGTGTTTCACTAGCTTTCCTCTCTGTTCCGGTTCCATTCCGGTTCACTCAGTATAAGGCTTAAGTACTTGGACTTTGTTCCAAGGACTTCCACAAACGACTCAATGCTCTCTCCTCATTTCTGAGGTCTATTCCATTCCCTGCAACCTTTTATAAGGCCCTGTACCAGGGTCTGATACTTGTCTGTGCACATCTCAAGCACTTCCTGTCTGTTCTGACGCACTTCTGTGTTGAGGTTTGGTTTTGGTTGGTGTTTTGTTGATAGGTTTAGAGCACATCAATCACCGTGTTCTCAATCCTAATAAGCTTCTTAACTGTTTCCAATCCCAAATCCCGAGCCAACAATTGATATTGAGTTACTTGTGCAAACAAAACAAAACTTCTTAACAAAGTCAGTCCTGGGTGAAAAGTCCCGAATCATTGTCATTTATCAAGCAGTATCCGGTAAAGGTTACTGCTCTTAGGGACAGAGAGTTCAGTGCCTATCCATGCCAAAACCTCCTCCTTATATACTGTACAATTATGCTTACAATATGATGATTATTCTACGCGCTGGTATATGAGTAAGGTGTCCATAGTTAATCACATGTAGGTAAATATATAGGATCCTCATGTGTTGACCTCTTAATGCTTGAGTGTGTCTGGTGTGACTGCTTCCTGTTCGATTGTGTAGACAGTCTCATCTTCTATCCTTGTGTCCCCCGTTCAGGACCTTCAGTTTTAGGTAGACGCAGGTGTGGCTCTGAGCCAGTACCTTAATCAACCCAAACCGCTAAGTGGTTATGGAGATATGTGAGTTACCATCCTGGTCCAAGTAACCAAATCAGGATGGCAACAATGATCAGATAGTTGATAAGCAAAGTCTAACTGCAGCCGGGGTAACCAGCTACTGCTAAACCCGAGTCACCTGATCCATCGTGCAAGGCTCTGTTTGTAAATCAAGCACAACAAAGTACTCGAACACCTCTAACCAAGACCCCACAGTGGTGCCCCAGATCATCAGAGAGGATGATTAATATTGCCCATGTTGTTTGTGGGCCCCACAATGCCTTGATTAAGCAGTGATGCTCAATCTTAGCAATTAAACCCTTAATCATGGATGTCAACCAATATGAACTTTCCAGTTGATACATCCCAGGCGGACTTGATTAAGGTCCTGATGCAGGATCAAACCCTGATTAGCCATATAGGACTTATGCTAATCCTTTGAAGCAGCATGCTACGTGATTAGGGTAGAAATCAGCAAATTCCTTGCTATTTCACCCATGGTCTGTTTCACGGCTTATCAACAGCCTCTGGGTCAGCTAAACAGCGAGTAACCTGACGAGAACCCCAACCAGGATAAACCCGATAGACACTAATAGCTTATGTGTGTTCCCCGAGCAGTAAGACCAACTGTATGGTGTCCTCCCTAAGAGACCATATGTCATAGGCTGGGATGCAAGGCGGAACCCAGAACAAGTCAAAGAGGGTGTGATATCCACTCAGGTATAAAACTCGGGGTGTGGATGCAACCTGCAATACGATGTAGAGCAAGCAGGGCAGGGTGGAGACAATGCCTATGTCAAGCCAAGGTAGAAGCCTGAGATTAGACAAGGTAGAATCTACTGTACAGGGAGATTCTACTGAGCTTATATAGGCTTTGAATAAATTAAATGTGATCGCGCTCTGTCACAATCAGTTCCTGTATCACAGTGTTAAGGAGTGTTAATGCTGATACTCCTGGACTCCTCTGTGTTGGTCTCCATAGTGTCAGAGGACTCGGGTGCCCGACCATTCAGGTTACCTAATCCTTAATGTTGTCTCATATCTGTTGGTTGAAACCCCAATTGGTTTACAACTGTTCATGTGTCTTCTCGGACACCTTTGTGTCAGCTCCTCTAGTGTCAGGGGGCTAGGGTCCACCCATACAGATTCCCTAGCCCCCAACATCTTCTGGTATCCGGTGACTGAGACCCTGACAGGTCTGCAGCCTAGAACCCGAGGCCAGGTTCAACCATGAGAAGGTCACTTGGTGGTGTCATGTGAGTCCCGTGCTGCTAGACGTGTCTGTATCCATACAGACATGTCACACAAAAAAGAGGAATCCAGACAATTCATGATAAGCACCCATTTTAAGGACTGGTGTGTCCAAAAGTGGAAATGGGGATACTAGGAAATTTCAGCGCAATGGCAACAGTGTCCTTCACCTTATCAGTGACTCTGAATTCCAGATATGAACTGAACTGGGTTGAATTTTCAGCTGTACCTATCATACCGTTTTCTGAGTTCCATCCAATACTGAATTATTTCTTTCAAATTGACAGTCACAGGTCACGGACCCCTCTGTCAATGTCAAATATTTGTTGAGGTCACACATCACAGAGGTGTTTGTCGAATTGGTTTACTGGTTCGCAGAATCTCCTGTTTCACACCTATATACCCTCAGAAAGAAAGAAAAACCTGATGTTTCTGCATATCTAGGGTGCAGAAAACACGAAATCTAGCTAAAGTCCTCATCTGACTCCCAACTGACATTGTCCCTGTGGCGCCAGAAACCCTCATATCTTGTAGTCAGTTTTCTCACCTGTTTCCCCACCATTTTCTCGGTTGTCTGGCCACCACTATCCTCAGCAACCTCTACATCATTAGAGGCTTTGCAGCAGCCACCGGAAGCCACCTGGTGGCTGATCAGGCGTGCAGTAACCAGTGGCTGTGGCTGATCCAGTGGCTGCCATGCTGCTGCTGTATGTACCTTCTTGCACCTGTTTCCCATGGAGAGAGCCACCCCAGAGTCCAGAATGTGCTTTACAGCACTCCTCAAACTCATTGCGGAGGAATGAGAGGAGGGTGCTCTAGTTTCAAATGGTATCATCTTATTTTGCCGTCCTTGTGCATGTTGAAACAGGTATAGTGCAGGAGGATGTTAATTAATGTGTTAAAGAACAAAGGATGCGACATCATACATCCAGCCACCACAACAGCCACCACCACCTGTTACCGCATGCCCGATCAGCCACTGGGTGGCTTCCGGTGGCTGCCGCAAAGCCTCTATTGAGTGTCTCGGCAGAGTTGTTCTCAGAGGAAAGTGGCTCTCAATTCATCACTGATTGCATTGTGGCCATTAATCTCCCGAGTGCGAGGAATGCCTGATAATATTCTCAAACTGTGTCCCAACCAATTTTCAGCCTCTGCTTGTTGTTTCTAGGGGTTGTCAAAAAATTTCTCCCTGTCACGGTCCACCAGGGTCCCTGTCAAAATGTCGGATAGGTAAATCAGGTCACACATCACACCCCCTGTTGATTTGAGCAAAATAATACAGTATTCTCAAATGTTTTTTTTTTTTTGCATATGACATGCCCGGCAATGTGAAGCCAGTTATAAGGCTCAATAATCGATCAGCTACAAACACAATCTCTTCCGTTGTAAGACTCACACTGCTGGTTCCTCACTATAGGTATCAGGCCGGTTGATATGCCTGTCAATACTTTAGATTTTAAATTAAGTTGAAAGGAAAATGAAATGAGAAGTATAGATTCTTGTTTAAGGGGTTTTAAATCAAATAAAAAACTTCAGGTTTTGGACACCATTGAACTCATCTACAGATGGTCTACAGATGATCTACAGATCATTGTCATAATGTATATTTGCCTTACATTATATAATGACAATGATCTGCAGATGAGTTTAGTTGGGTTTGAAACCTGTAGCTTTTTATTCAGTTTAATACCCCCTTAAATGAGAATCCATACTTCTTATTTCATTTTCCTCTAAACTTAATTCTAAATCTAAAGTATCAACAGGCTTATTGACTGCCCTGATACCTATAGTTTTGACACTTACTTCAAGACCATTTATTTCCTATTTTTTATATTGCATTTCATCTGAAAGGCGGGCAATACTCAAAGTTCCATGGGGATTTATTTGATAGATTAGATTAGAGATTAGATTTTGTTAAGTCCCAAATCAGATATATAAAATTGAGTTTCCGGCCAATTTATGTGTTCCTGGGACCAGTTTAGGTTCCAGGTCTCCGTAAAAAATAATGCATATGTTTATAGCCTTATATAGATGTAGTCACCTGACTTGGCAATTTCCACTTGTCCTGCCCTCCTCAATCCATTAAAGCGTGTTTCCTGATCATGGATTACTAATACGGCAGATGCCGGCCTCCCGCCCCCCCCGATTGTGGATTATCAATACGGCAGATGCCGGACACCAGCCCTCTCCAATTGAAAACCATTAAAACGCACTTACCGATTGTGGATTAGCAATACGGTGGATGCCAACGCCCCGTCCTCTTTGTGGTTATAAGCCCGAGACGTGCCGGCAATGTTGCTGTCGCTCTTCTACGCCTGGCTCGGCTAGGCTTCCAACAGCCATTTCACGGTCCGGCTACTCCAGGGTTCTGACAGCCCCTGTTTCTGCTGTGCCACCTGCTACATCTCCCACTTCCTCCTTCGCTGTGCCCCCTCCACCAATGTCCTTTTGTCCCAGCGTCAAAGAACTCAATGAAGAAAATGATGTTTGTGGTGGCCCTCCACTTCAGTTTTCCAGCCACGTATTGCAGGACTCTGACGAACCTGACCTGTAAGGGCAACCTTAAGCTCAGTGCAGGGCACAGAAACTAGCAGGGGAATCCGAAGAATAAATATGGGTACTATAATACAGGAGCAGGAATACTACACACCTAGCAGGGGAATCCGAAGAGAAGAAAGGATGAGGATTCCCACTCTAGGTGAAACCTTATATACTAAATAGTAACTACCCAGTAGCACATGTCCGGAGGTATCTACAGTGATCCCGGGCTTGGTCGCATAGCACATGCCAGCGAGAACGGGTGGATGGGGAGTTATCCGGAGGATTAGTTGGAGGGATATCCGGAGCGGAAGCCGGAGGGATATCCGGAGAAGCCGGAAAGGCTGGAAAAGCCGGAAAAGCCAGAGAGGCGGAAGCCGGGGGAACATCCAGAACAGGGGTTCCCCTGACATGACCTGCCCCCCACTTTTGACTATGTGGACTGGATCAATCTCATACGCCCTTCCACCATGTCCATGGGTGCGGGTCCGTCCCATCCCCCCCTCACCGTCTGTCCAACTCCCTTCCCTCCCAATTTTGTTGCCTGTCATGCATACTAACCTTGTCCCAGAATAACACACTGCCTTCTGTCACCCAAATGACGCCGCCGGTGAATACCGACCTTCAAACTTCCGACCATCTTCAGCCTACTGCTGTACCATTTGGCATTATTGTCCCTGATGCTCACGGTGAGGATCGTGCCACATTATCAGCGGCTGTTGCCCCCTGAACATGTGTCTCCGGGGACTGTCGTCTCAGACGGTGCTCCAATCACAGGCAGAGTGCCAGGTGAGGCTCTTTCACCCTGTTCAGTTCCACGCTAACTGTGGTCAAGTGCCGCCCATTGAAATTGCTGCACATCTGTCTCAAGTGCACCGGCCCACCAACCTATGTCAGCCTGTGCCATCGTTATCTGGCCATTGCTGACGTTTGAAAACTGACAGCTCCTGCTGCTACTGCCCTTGGAAAAAGGTGCCAACAGGAGTATGCAATAGATCCTCAGGCCCGGGCTGGTATACAATTTTCTTGCGCTGCTCAACGTACAGTGTTCCATGTTTTACATTTAGGAACTGACTGTGACCCTCTAGGTCCCTTCTTTCCCAGCCAAGCCTCTACCTCTGGCAGTCAGTCTTCACATCCTCGGTGTCGTCAGCACTTATCACTTACTACTTGTTCCCTGGCTTAGATGTGCAGAACCACCCTGTTGAGGGGGGTGCTGGCTCCTGAGTTTAATGGACACATCTCGTGTAGTTCAACATTCAATGCAGCACATGTTCTAGAACCCACTTTCAATGTTCATCAGCCCCATAGTGACCAGACAATCGGTACCGACCCTGCCCTGACTTACCTTCCAGGTTATCGGGCAGTTGTATCCCCAATATCTGTGGGGCCCATGCAACTGAAGCTGCAAGAGTCCTGCCGCAGAACCCGGCAAGGGGACAAAGTCCGTGACTGTCTACACCTTGAATAAATAGTACAGGTTCTCCAGGACTGAGTCTGTCCACGCTGCAGTTCTGGTCAACTCTGTTGCATTGACGTATGCCAATATCCCGAAGTTCATCCAACTGTATCGCTATTTTTACGGTTCCCACTTTGTCTGATGTTGTAGCCCGACATTGTCTACAGATGTCTATCAGGATGTCATCTCTGGCTTCTATCATCAACGAAGGTGGACGAGGAGAGGAAGACATAGACTGCTTATGAGTGGACTGGTGTTGAGTTTGTGTCGGTGGGAAGTGGGGTCGGATGTCTGAGCCTGTCTGAGCATACTCTCGGTCCTGATCGTGTGTTTCTACGTACCTATGAAATTGTATGTGGTGAAATCGGTCCCAGGGATGCGCGGGGCGCTGTTTGAATATTAAGATACTTTAAAAAGTGTAGCTAACTTAAATGCCTGTTAAATTGAGGAACCGGCGACTCTAGGTACTGAAGTCGGAGTTGACAGGTGGCAGTGTAGATCAGATGGAGCAAAGTAATCTAATCTAATCTAATCTAATCTAGATTTGGCTGTAGCGAGTTACTACACAGCGACTCAAACTCCTTCGCAAGCTCCCCGCGAGCTTCAAATAATCACCTAACCCATCCATGTCGCACGCCGCGGCTGCGCATCTCAGTTTTCACAGCTCAGCAAATGTCACACGACTAACAGCCACACAATGATCAGTACAGCCATAAAACCAATGAGAGGACTCGGATGTATTGTCTACTTAGATGGGCATACAGTGAGATAAAAAAAACAACAACGACACAACGACAAAAAAGTATATACGATGCCTGCGGGTGCTGTTACGGGTGCGGTGCGGGTACGGCATAGGTAGGTAGAGATAGCGGGCGAGATAAGGAGCTCGGTACAGCACTGCGCGCGGTGTTGGAGGGAGAGAAGCATGGGAAGAGGGGAGGGGAGGCGGAGCCTGAGAAGAGGGTAGGTAGGTAGGGATGAGGTTCCGGCAACGCCGCACCACGAGGGTCGGACGGGGAGGGACGCGAGCGAGCGGGGTAGGGATGGGGAAGGCGTGTGTAAGGTGAAGGTAAAGGTAAATGTACACAGGGGCAGTATAGCATGGCATAGACATGACGGCGGACACGCGATGGCAGATGGCAGATGGCAGATGGCGGAAGAAGACCCCCGACCCACGCGCGGCTCACCCCCACTCGTGTGCCGCGGGCGGGTACGACGCCGCGCGGAAAACGAATGGTGCGTGTGCCTGTGCCGAAGCCTGCTTGAGCCGCTGTACGCGCGGGTCCTGCGTCTTGGTCTTGCGCGGGTCTAGCGTCTTCCCCGTACCCTCCGCGGTGGCGTCCCCCATCTCGACGTCCGAGTCTGAGTCCACGTCGCGTTCTGTGTCGACATCGGCGCGCTCGACAAACTGCGGGGCAAACGCCGGCGGGATGATGAGCGGCGGGGCGAACGCGGGCTGGGGGCGCGCGGTGCCGGTCGCGATGAGGGATTGGCGGTAGATCTCGAGGCGGAGTTCCTGGGGTGTCAAGTGTAAGTGTGGGGAAAATAAAGAAGAGTAAAAAAGTGAGTCAGGGGTTCGGGATCGGGATATGGGAGATGAAAATAAAGTAAATGGGAGAGGAGCGCACAGGAGCAAGAGCAGGAGACAAAATTGAAATAGAACAGGGGCAGCGCAGCAAGAGTACACCGAGATGGCGCAATGCGATGACCGGATTCTCCGTGTACATCGGGAACGAAGGAAGAGACAACGAAAACGCGACGTAACGCACCTCGAAGCTGGTACTCTCGAGCCCGGGAATGACGGTAATACTCTGAAAAAGTTCGCCCTCCGACGCGGTCCTCGGCGCGTTCCCGTTCGTCGTGGGCGTATCGAAATCGAAGTCCACGTCGATGCTTCCCGTGCTGGTCGAGCGCATGGGCTGCGGCGCCGACGCCGCGCGCGCGACCCTCCGTGCACCCGCAATCTTCCGCGGGAGCACGGCAGGCACCGCCGCGCGCTGGATGCGCAGGAGCGTCGACACGTACCCGTCGTCTGACCCGCTCTCGCTGTCCGAGTCGTCACAGTCAAACGCGACGAGCGCGAGCGCGCTGAGGTCCACGACGGCGGGGGTGTCTGTGCCATTTGCGCGGGGCTTCGTTAGGTCGGTGAGGATAGGGTGGGCCATTGTCGGCGCCCGGCTGGAGGAGGCCGTCGGAGAGATCGCGCGGGTGTAGTAGTGTTCGAGCATGGTGGGTGGGACATGTGGGATGAAAAAAATAATTGTTTTATGGCGTTGGCTGGGGCCACTGGGTTGCTGCAAAGGAAATTCACAAAACCATTGTGGTGGCGGGAAGAACGAGACAAGATCACGCGATCAATGCTCTCCTTGACTGTTTGAAAGCAGTGTTTCACTGTCACTGTGTCTTCCTGCTATGGCGACCTGGTATCCAAATAATAAAGACGAGAACAGGCTGAATGGACAGCTCTAGCCATTTGGAGATACAAATCCGCAAATAGTCTCCCAGTGGATTCTGCAGCCTATAAAAAGCGCCTACGCCAAGCCTACGCGCTCACTGAGCGAAAAGAGCTATCAAACACCATGGCTTGAACACGACTCGAACGAGCTTTGCTGCACATACACTTGATATGAACCTATGTGCCGCAGATGCAGGCCACCCGCTACCAAGCCAACCAGACCCATAATTGAAATGTAAGTATTGGAGCCTTCGTTTGCTGCCGGTTGCCCTTGCTTTGGTGAACCTGATCTTTAATACCACAAAACCAAACCCAGGACCCCGCAGCACTCATGCCTCGCAGAAAACGTCGACTCGAGCGATCTTGCGAGTTTCCCTCAGGCGCTCTATGGCGCGGGTTAAAAAACCATTGACAGGTTCACCCTCCGGTAAAATAAAAACATTCGTTACCATACTATACTCCATGGCTCGGGCTCGATTCGAACGAGGATCTCCTGCTTAATTGCCCTGGAGCAACACGCCCCGCCGCTAAGCCTTCTCTGCTCTGATCTCTGTCTGGATGTATTCAGCTCTTCTATGCCAGTCTCATAAATCCGAGAGCAAAATGCATGTTTTATTTTTTGCTTGACTCTGCACATAAAGCCGCTCTTTCGAACCGATGTGCAAAGTCGTGCGTATCCCTAGCCTTCACTCAAAACTGGAAATATATTCAAACATACCGCTCAGTTTTTCTTACGCTGCTCTGAGGGAGATGGTGGAGCAAAAATAAAACAACCTGCGCTCTCCCTTATGGCTGGGGCCCGAATCGAACGGGCCAATTCTGCGTTCAAGGCTGCCTGCTGAGAATTCCACCAAGCCTTCCTTGCAATTGGGCCCATATCATTGACACTAACAGTAATCAAGTCGCCTCGCGATGTTCGGGCGTTGCCCAGAGGAATCGAGGAGGAGACAAAATCGCAAGTTCAACTTTGCTTCGAACCAAATTCCCAACGACAACGAGCTATCAGCCAACGAAAATGTGCTGGAAAATTTAAAGGACGAGGGATTGCAGTTTTTCGAAGTCGAAGAAACCAAGGCCTGTGAGCCATCAGACATGAGTACATAGTCAAGGCCACATTCACCAGAACGACATACCTGATGCGGGATCCCAGCTGTTTTCCCCGTCCCTATTGAAATAATTACGATGGTTTCGAGAGCAACGGAAACGGAAACGAACGTTATATCGACCAGGCCTTCCAAACCGGCACTGTAAAGGAAGGGATTCAAGAAGCCCATCGTTGGTTTCCCGTGGCGAAGCCGCCAGTCGTTGAGCAAGGCGATTATGCCTGCAGCAGTTGGAACAGCGGCACTGGTCCCGCCCGATATATCCCACCGGTTGAAGAAGTAGTCGAAAAACGCCCACCGCCTGATAGGATATATTGAGTCGGTAAGAAATAATCGACCGAGACGAAGTTTACCGATGCATGATATGTCGGGATACGCACGACCTCGGTGGTTGTACATACTCGATTGCAGAGCTGTCTCGTCTGGATTCGCTGAGCCGTTAAGGTAAGCCGATACAGCGGCATCTAGAAAGGCTGAGATCATTCAGGTGCAATTTTTGGCTTTCGCACCTTGGTACGATGGCCGGTCAAAATAATAAGAGAATCCAGCCCCAGACGCAAAAGTGGCCGTTTGGGGAAAGAATCCTTCAGTCTCTTCCGACAGAGGTTACACTGCCGTGGAGAATTAAAACGCTGCAGTACAGATGCATAACAATATCGGCGCACTAAGGACACGATGCCGGAAAGACGGGGAGAAAGGTTGTTGCATTATTTCCGGTATTCGCAATGCATGTCTGTTGAGGTGATTGAGAGTCAATTATGTGCAAGGGCAAGACATACCGGTAGATCATCGACGCCTAATCCCTGATCACCAGTACTGAACAGGACAGAAACACCTCTGTCCGAGGTGAGTTTGTGAGGAATACAACTGAACGAGGTCACTTGCCTGGCTCCGAGCTTTGCAAAACCCTGGCACACCGCATAGGCGTAATCCTGAATTATTTGTGAGCACTCAGAGTTATCCATTGCTGACCACAACACACTTGCGGAACCTGATATTGAGAATTCTAATGAGCGTGATTTTGGCATCTAGACAAAGGTATCTCACAGTTTGCTCGTCATCCCCATACGACGTCGTAATGACAGTCGGAAGCTCGTCGAGCCCCAGCAGATAATCGATGAAGCTAGTTACAGGATCTTGCTTCAGCAGCAAATCGTTCGCAGAGGATGCAACTCACTCGAGATAAGGTTCGTTGACACCAGGCTGTTCACCGTCTTGATTCTGATCCGGAATGTATGGGGGAACCGAACTTGTTGAATAATAAGTCATGGGAATGGGGTACGCGACCTGGATAGCTGCACATAATTCTGTCAATTCCGATTCCGATCTGAAATGCCAGAGCACTAACCGAGCTGAGTATCAAGATTCCCCTCATCGCCGAAGGAGTTGACAGTAAAAGGTCCTAAACACGATGCGGGCAGTTACGGTATTATCATACAGAAGAGGGTGATAGGCTCACCCGTGATATTTACGATCTCCATCGTGTAGTTGGATCCGATGGACTCCGGTATGTAGTCGTTGAGATATAATTTGAGTGATTCACTGTCCCGCATCAGTGAAGAACCAATAATACAGCTAAAAACACACGGCCTCGCCCATATGTTGAGATAGCCAGCCCTGTAGATTGCATCGTGAGTTTGTTTATGAAGGCCCCGTGACGGAGGACCCACACTCCAATACGATTACTGCCATCAACTATCGCGGGGGTGTAGTTTCCAATGTTGTACAACCTCCGAACACAGGGCGGGTCGACGACAGACACACAGCTCGTGAAATCGCTCTGGTTGAGTGCCACTGGTCGTTTCTCAAGATGGGACGAAGCAACGACTTCATCCCCAGAAAAGATTTGCCCATGCCATGTCGGAGAGGATCAAAAAATGCAGTTGTGGGATGTACCCATGCCACGTGGGGAACCAGATCTTGGGGAAGGCTATAGCTCAGGGTGCGAACAACACGGGTTTCCGCTCTTGAGATGCTCGAAAACGCCGAAGCGGGTGGACAGCATTTCCTCGGCAGAAAAGACTGGTAGTATCGCGGTAACGGTTGTCCTTCGAAGCCGACCACTTCACGGAACTCGCATTGTGCGTCGCGAGCCAGCGTTCAACAAGGTCCAGAGCATCGCTGGAAGGTTTCGACAAAGCATGCACCTGCTCCTTTGAGAGATGGTTTCCATAGTCGGGGATGAGATGGGTCGCTGATCTTCTGGAGCAAGGACTCGAGCCGAGAAAAGCCTGGTTGGGCCAGACCAAACCGCAGATTCAAGCCACGACTCGGGGATAGCTGAGCATGTTGGAGCTCTGCCCAGCCAGATGGAGGCTCGGGAAGTGAGTCCTTCACGAGTGAAGTGGCAGAGGCAGCCAGAAATGCAGTGAAAACGCTGCACCAGAGGAGTGTCGGAGCCATTGCAAGGAGGGAGACAGCTCAAACGCCAGCGAGGAGGTTTCATCTTATACCACACTCGTGCGGGAAAGAATCGCCGGAATCGACAAATATAACTGAGCGTTTAGTCGATGTCCGGCGGTGTCCGTCGGCAGACTAGGCATGGGAAACATTCCGGGGATTAATGCCCACTGGCAGTAGCCGATGTATTTACCTATCAATGATGCCACTACGATTGCCGGCGAGAGGTTACTAAATTTGTGGCATTGTTGGCACTCTCCTGCGCTCGCCGCTCACACATCGCGAACTGATCGCAGAAGGAAGTCATGGTTAGGACTCTGGGATTAATGCCTGAAAGTTAGAATGACAAAACCAGATATTGAATTTGAACACGATGCGTCAGTGGTGGCGGTGTAGCTGCTGTCCCACGGTTCAAAAGAGAGTTTACATTTTTTGTAATAAACGAGCATCCAGCCTCGATCAATTTCCGGGCACCCTGGGACCGGCGAGGCGGCACGGAATACACTCCGTTTCGCTCTCACCCGGGACTCGACGTATTTTTTATGCAATGCAACCAATGTACTTTGACGAGCTATTAGTATTTAACCGATTCCACGTCCATAGCCCTTACTTGTAGAACAACAGCTACCCATCATCAATAGCCAACAATATAGCCGTACCGTACATAATTTCCGCCAAAGGAACGGTCCACCAGTGGTTCATCTCTACACCGAAACTCAGAAGAATGGTGATGGGTTCACTCATATAAGGGTAAAAGTTTTCGTTAAATGTCAATCAGACCTTGAACCAGTACCGGTTCCAGGAATTTTCATTAAGATTCCATCTGACTGCCCTGTATCTTAAAAGACTCAACTGAACGGTGAACACCACTATTGTGACTGATCGAGAGCCGTGATGACACTAATAAATTTGGACTCAGGTTCGCAACATGTATTACAGTTCATCATAGTTCTCTCGACTTTCTCGCCCTTCTCTCCACTGACATAGAGCTGTTGGTTTTAATATGGGCCGAAACTTCAGAAGATAACAGTATACTACTATCAGTCGCAGAATCCCCAAAGAATCCCTTGTAACCAAGAGCAATCCAGTATTTAAAATGTGGAAACCGAAGTCACTGTTATATTGAAATCCTCCCCGCGGCTTTCCACAATGCAAAAAAGCCGTGTGAATCCGCATGCAGCTTGTGCGGCTTTTGCACAACCTGTCTAATGGATATCCGGTGGTAAGGATGTCACCGAAGAGCATAACTCGGAGGTCGTTGTATTGCCGTAGCTATTTTGAGCCAACTGCAAACCGCAGAGCGGGTTTAGAAAGTCGTCTAATCATTGACCTTGGCTACCGTTGGTGGTAGTCCGGAAAATATAAAGAAGAACCTGCGTGTGAGGTTGGCCGCTGAATAAGATTTACATCGCCCGAACCCCTCTTTCGATGTGAACGTTCGAGGGAAAGCTGAACATCGCCTGCGCGATTTCTTTTTTTTAATAAACGTCAGTGTTCGAGTTGGGCCCATGGATGTTGCCATGAAGCGAGAATTAAACCCGAGAAAGGCATACGCCAAAACACGCTTATACAGTAAGTCCTCAGTGGATAGCCGTAGCTTGTGAGAATCATCATCCGCGGTACTTTGAGGTCCTTGGTGTCGTCAGAAATCCACAGAGCAGAATTCATCCTGTGCTAATATAAGCCCGGACGCGGCTTCTTCCTAGCTCGCGCTACCCCGGAAATAAACAGACGGAGAAAAAAGTCGCTTTTGGGTGTCATGGCTCGGGCTCGATTCGAACGAACCTTGGTATTTTTTTTGGACATAGTTCGCAGATGTAGATCAATCCTACGCTGAGATTTTCTAAGTGTTCTCCCGAGCATACAAGGTGTTTTGATTTCAAGTGCCAATGCGCGAGATCGGGAGAAAGAAAGTTTGATGTGGTGGCGTCCTGGAATTCGACTCTCTGAACTAATCGATTGGGCGAATAATAACTGACCGACGGCCTTATGGGAATTCACCCACAGATAAACCGAACAAAAAAAGGTCTTGGAAGGAGTAGTGGCTCGCGCTCGATCCGAACGAGCAACAGTTATCTGGCAGAATATTATTGTGGCAGGACAAGCATTGAACCCCACCGAGCCTTTCAAATCAGCTGTGAGTTGATTGGCATGCCAGAAATGCGCAGCTGGGATCTGATCATCCGAAGCCAATTTAGGTGGTCATTTGGTCTATGTACTAGGCCCACAAACATAATGATTAATATACGACTGAACATTATAGAACAATATTCTGCAGTGACGACTCACCAATACGGCACTCCGTGACATCAGCCAACATCGAACTGTGTCTGCTACGAGTGGTCCGCGTCGCTCGCCTTGTGTTTCGTGTGCAGCGAGCCGTCAGCACCACCATGTCTTGTCAAGTGTGACTCATTGCTGTCCATGTGCAGCGAACCGGTCATGTCTGTCTGCTGCTGCTGGAACTGCACCACGCTCAACGGAATGGTATTCACGTCGTTGAGCGTAGGGAGCGACAGCTCCGGCACACGACGCCAGCCCAGCACTTTGTTGCGGTAGACGCGACACGCCATGACGCTCGTCAGAGTGACGTGCGGGAGGATGAGCAGTCCTCGGTATGGCGGGGGGACGCTCGGGATGTATAGCAGCATTGCAGCAGAGATGTTGGCGAGGACCACGATCCTGCGGGGCCCGTAAGCAATCAGTTCCTCCTGTGGGATATGGAAGGCGACGCGGCGACGCACAGGTAATACATCTGCCCATCCATTAAGATCGCCCGCAAGAAAATAGTGGACATGACCGGTGCCTTGCCCTGCTTTCCACCCTCCTGCTGCTCAGAGTGCGAGAGATTCGACATGATGCGATACGCGATTGCGAGAAAGGTGGCCGTGTCTTGGACAGTTAGGATGATTGCTGAAGAGCCAATGTATGAGCCGGCGCGCCCAATTATGCACACCGCGGGGTCGCCTATCGCTAGCGCGCTCTCGCCGGTGGGAATCACTATCGACGCGCCCACGGCCGCAAGCGACAGACACCCCAAGATGATGGTGACCAGGCGGTCGCCGCCGTATACTGCGTATCCACGATGGAAGAACAGAAAAGCCGACCCACAAACTGCGATGGGGAGGAAGCAGTTAAACGCAACCAGGGCCTTGTTGCAATCTTCGAAGGGGTATGCTATTCGGCAATGTTGTTAGTAGTCATCACAGCAGTGCATCGAGGCAAATACGCACACGCGAATATCGCAAATCCCAACACAAAAACCAACGCGCCAAGTCTGTGGCCTCCACATCAGTACCGTTTACAAGATTTCATTTGCTTTCTAACCTGGACATAACATACGCCACCGCGGTCGCGCTGGACTTGTGCTTGAAGAGCAGGGAGTATTCGCTCCGGATATTGTTCAGAATATCCCAGACGAATACCTAAGAGGCGCCATTCGTGAGGAAGGATGTCCGGGAAAACCGCAAGGAGCACAGTACCGCCGCCGAGCCAGCACAAACATACTGCGAGATCTCGATCTGCCTTTGGAGACCAGCGACATCCGCAGAGCCCCCCGAGGATTGGGGCATAACAGCGGTCGAATGGCCACGAAGGGGGCAAAGCCGCTGCGCGAAAAAGTGGGCAGTACCCTGGGTTACCGGTCAGGAAGCGGTCGTCAACCACATGCAAGCGATCTTGATCGCCGTGATGTATATGTTGCCAGATTTCCGCGGCGCCCAGGGATTTCAGAATTGGATAGTGAAACGGCCGCCAAGGTTAATCCATTGCTTTTCAGGCTCGAGGATTTATTCCGAGTATATTCGATACATCGGGCTGGTTTGTGGTGCAACTGTAACTGAGAAAACGTTACCCGCTGACCGAGTAGAGGACTGAGAATGGCAAGTCCGACTGCGAATTTCTTGCTAGTATGGAGCGCATGCAAGACGGAAAGGAACGAATACCAAATTTTGAGATGCATGATAAACTAGTAGGATGTGTCATCGAATCTTAAATAGTCTCGATCTATGCGTCTGTTCAGCAATTGCGAGAACTACGAACTTGAAGTTGGAGAAAAGGAGTCATGTGATCCGAATGTGGCGTTGATGCGCTCACGACAGATCCAAACACTCCCTGGTCCGTGCGCCGCCCTCGCAGTATAAAGCTGAGCTGCAAACGTCCGAACAACTCATACTTACCTTGATGGCACAGGCCCCTTCACCTCCCTGGGTCTGTGGGCCGTGGGAACACTCCATAGCACGGCGACCCTGTCCATACAGAGTGCGCCTGCGGCTTGTATGTGCTTAGGTGCATGCACCGTCTCAATATTTTCCTGTTCCACCACGGCCACTCGGCTGGGTGGACCATTTTTTTTCGATCCTCCGCTAGCCTAACCCTAACCCTAATTACATCGAAATATATCGCTTTGACTGTCCGAGATTGCGAGTAGGAAGTCGGTATAAGAGACTACTTTGTGAGGATGTGATGTGATGGAAGACTCCGCGGTCAGAATTGGATTCCTGTACGATTGACCAAGAAAAACATCTTCGCGGCCAGCATTCCATGGCTTGCACTCGAATCGAACGAGTGACTTCCGCTGAAACATGCAACGAACATATATTGCGGATGTGGATCCATCCACCGAGCTTTTCTTATCCGGCTCAGACTGTATTTGTGGGTATCTTTTTCACCAGTCGAGAGCGCAAGTGAAAAATGGCTGGACAGTTTCACAACCGTAAACCTTGCTCGAATTTGGAGTTGAAATTGAACCTCGCTTCCGTGAGGCGATAATTGTCTGTAAAGAGACTCTGTATTTGCAAGATGCAGTAGTATAAAACCAATGAGATCCTCAGTCCAAGAGCAGCAGATGGTCACATAATTCTCTGTGTATAAAATGTACGTCCCGAGAATCAAATTACAAGTCCAGGGCCAATTACCATGGGCTCGCACGCCTGCGTTACCGTCCACTCCGATTCAGCAAGGATGATCAGTTCAACGGGACGCATGATTGCGGCGGTGATGAGCGCAGTCGGCCGAGTCCACCCCTCGGCAATGTCTTCGCGGAAGAATATCTGGACGAAACTAAAAGATGTAACATAAATACAAGATCTGAGAGAAGGGTCAACACTCACTTCTTTGGCGCCGCCCCGGTAGAGGCATCGCCCATGATGCTCAGCTAGAGCGAGGAATCACGCATCCGCAGTGCCCCTTCCTTCCGTGTATTCGTGATGTTCGGATTTCTCGCCAGCGAGTCGGAGAGGTGCCTTCATGACCTGTCCCGCGGACGTTGCGTTGTAGTAGTCGACGCCCGGGTTTGCGTTCGCGAGAAGACCGTCTCGTTGAATTGGAGGTTGTCGCCCAGAAAAATGTCGTTTCGCGAAATAGTGGCGTCGTGCTCGGCCAGGCTGTGCCTGTTTCCAGTTATCTAGCGGCACGTTCTGCTACGGGGTGGTCGGGTCGTTTCCGGAGAGAAGGTCAAATTTCACGGCCTGGATAATTGTGTCTGGTCTGACGTTGAAAACCGGCTGCGCACAAGTTTCAGAGTCGCCACACTCGTATAGAAATCAGCTTACCAACTGCTGCTCCGAGTATCTCTGGGACGGAGATGTTTTTGCTGCTCCGCGGTAGATAGCCGTGGTTCGCCAGGCTGGTGAATGTCAACGAGGGGGAGTACAAGTGAAAGAGAGTTCACGAACGTGTTGAGTCCGGGACACGGAGACCGGACGTCAGTGGCCGTAGGTGCAATCCACTCGTGATTATTCTGCGCAGACATCGTTTGCGGGAATGAGAGAGCGATCAGGAGACCCGAGAGGAGGGAGAGAGCCATAGTGCACTGCAGGGTTGTGGGGTGTTGAGCCAGATTTATAGATAATCAACGCGAATGTACATGATTCGAAGCAGTTTGGAGAGATTTCTGTGCCTGGATTTGACAAGACACCGATCTTTTAGAGGTTTTTGACGCCCACAGCGAGCGGCCCGTAATATTGAGTGGAATTGGGCAGTGGAAAGACCACACGAAGACGAACGTGTTTGAGTGTAACTATGTAGTGCATGATTGGTGCATGATTGAGGCCTTATCTTGATGTTCCATGGCCGAGGCAAAGTAAGGCCAGGTGACACCCATCAACTATATCCTGAGAGGAACGGCCAGTAGTTGGGCGGACGGGACGGCAGAGCTCTTCCGCCTGGTAGTCATTGACTGTGCCATCGAGTGGGCGCCGCTCTACTGAAAAGAAGCTCACGGCAATTGAATCCGACCCAGATTGGGGTCCCCGATGTATATTCATTCCCAGACAGTTTGCAGACAGTCCCACAGTCTCACCGCTAGATTTTTCCTTGCGCGAATGGACGCGTGGGCCCGGATACACGGGACAGCCTGTAAGCCTTGAATATCGGGTGATATGCTGGCACGCCGGACAAAACACCAACTTGAGGTAGGTAGTTTTGAACTCTTGCGCTTCCTGGGGTCCGAGGTCGACGGAAAGCGAACCAGAAGAATGCGGGAAGAAGAGCAGCAGTGGCAGTGTACCCGGCACTGCCGGCACAGAAAGGCACGGGACTTTCCGAAGTTCAACCTGAGTTTCAACCAAGTCTGTTTTGGAGACTTTGAGTACAACACCAAGCCGCCCGTCATCGCTACTAATCGCCATAAGTGCTGGTATAAGACTCCACCATTGACCGGACTTTCGAGTCCAGCGCTCACAGGAACCTTTTCCATACATTCTAATACATTGGTGCTCAATTCGTGTTCATTAACAACTTCGGCCCCTTTAATGGGGCCCGGTTAATTAAATTGGGTATAAACTCATTATTTTGTACAACTCGTACAATGTAAACCACTCGCCCCGTTCCACGCACACTATCGATACAGTATTCAACTAAGAAGCGGACCAACTAAAACTGAATGAGCTCCCATTTGATATTCCGCATCCCAACCAAACGGTTGACGAGACGAAAAGAAGAACAAACTCACGATAATCATACACCAGACGCCAACTTGAACTTCCCACCTCCACCCCCGTCCCGGCCACCGAAACGTGTCGCGCGAAGCGCCGCTCGCCGTCGGGTGATGATTCGATGCCCATGTCTGTCGAATAACAAGTGATGGGTGAGCGCCGCGCTGGCGGAAGAATGGACGGAAGAACGAAAAAAAACCAACCTCAACCCAAGTCCGCTGTGTGGCAACATTGCTGCTGCAACCGCGATGAAACTGATACTGATACTCCAATACACCGCATCTGCGCGTTTCCTGCGTCCAGCCGCCGCGAAGGAGCGGCGGGAGGGCGCGCAGGTCGGGGCGGGTGTCGGTTGTTATGCGCCTGCAAAGACGGGCAAGAGTGGTGAGTAAGTGTGGTCGATTGATCGATGAGCACAGAAAGAAGCGGAACGGAAGAGAAATGCTGTCGAGCAGTGCAGAATGGGAGCGGAAAGAGAAGGAGGAAGAAGGGAGCGAGGGGAAGCAACCAACCCACCTCATCCGCCCAACGACCGGTCCAAACAATGCGTCTTCATGCGTGCGGTCCTGCCAGTCGAATACTCTCAAGTCGACAGCGACATTGCAGTCCTTCCCACCGGAATCCTGCGCACGAAAAGGAATCTCAGTCAGTCGAAAAGTCAACTTTCAAACCAAAATCGACTTCGCAAAGAAAGGGAATGGATGAGACGTAGTCCATACATACCTGCTGCACCCACATCCTTTCCACGCCATCGATCTCGTCCTCATAGTGGTTGAGCGACAACACTCCGCCCGCGACTGCGCGGCGCAGTGCGGGGTTGGCAATGCCTTGTTCTCGGAGCATGTCTTCGCAGGCCGCGACGTCGCTGAGGGTAGGGTTCTACATATATGCCCTACTGATCAGCGGGGGAAAGGAAAGAGTGAAGGATAAGAAGAAGGGGAGGAAGACGCACAAGAATAAACCTTCCGGTCAGGTTTCGGGGTGTAAAGCGCGCGGGGAGGGCCATGGTCGAATGCAGTAAGGTAAGAAGTTGGGTTGTGAAGGGTGGCAGTACGGAATTCCCCCTTTTAAGTATTCGACGCTTGGGATCGAGGTTGACGCCATCGGAGAATGTGGGGTCCGACGGTAAGCCTTGTTGCCTAAGCGGCGCAGACAAAGCCCAAGGTGCGGGCTGTGCAGAAGTACAACACTGCAGCCACCAGCAATCAGCACCGACGGCCGGACAACTTGAAGCTGATGGCGCCCGACGACAGGAGGTGCGGCCCGAAGCGCAGTCGCGCAGAATTGGACCCCGGGCTGTGCTGCACAACACTGCAGCCATAATTAAACACAAGATTCCTATCCAGCACGGCACTGAATCGAGACACGGAAGGCTACCGAGATTGCCGCGGCATAGCGCGGCCTGCCGTTTTGCGGGGCCGATGACTTCGGGCTGCGGGGACTCGGAAGTCACTCCGTCGGAGGATTCAAGTTCGAGTTTGAGGCAAATTAAACAGCGAGGGCCTTGGAATGCGGAAAGCGGAACAGCACGGCGGAATGAAACAGACCAGAGTTATCGGGGAAGTGCCCGGACAAGAGACGATTAGAGCCCTTTAAGTCCAGATTCCGACTTCCGACTGTCGGCGCGATGAAATGAAACAAATGAAACTGCACCCAACTGCAAACGTCCGGCAAGCTGACCCCAAAGAAGATCTAGATCACCACCAAGTCTTCCAAGCGGCAAGGAAGACAGTGCTGTGAGCTGTTGATGCGATGCCCGCTGCGGTCCGCAGCAACATGGCTCTATCTGAAGGTCGTCGATCTCCTGTACACTCGCTGATTGCGTTTGATACGAACCAGTGACAATTCTTCATATAGTCATACAAATCGATGCGACAAGATAACTGCGGTGCTAGAACCGTGCACGGGTCTGTTGTGCGAGCCATAATCAGTCTAGTGGACAACATAACAAAAGAAAGAACGTCGTCCTCCTGCGAAGACATTGAGACGATATTTATCATACGGGTTAGGGGTCGCGTCAATATCCAGAAAGCCTTCCATCCTGAGCGCAAGAAAACGCTTGCGGCGGACTTGGACGGATTGGGGTCGGAGGGGCGGGCCAAGTGTCTCGCTGTCGGTGGCACCAGTGGCAGGGGCCACTGAAATTACGAGTTTAAGAACTCGAGCTGAGTTGCTTGGGGGTTTGGATGATGCTTGCAGCCGAGGCGGAGGTGATCCCATGCTACAGCAGTGCCGCAGCGAGTGCGTCGACACGGACGACGCCTACGTCGGGCCCTGAGCTCGTTGGTAGAGTCGGCGAGCAGCACAGCCGCTGATATGAAGTGAAGATAAGATAAGCGCCATGTCGCGTCTAAATTGAAAGGAGAAAGAGGAGATGGGATGGGGTATTATAAACACACAGACACCGCAGGCAATACACACTATTCATACATCTCTATCGCACCCGCCGTAGATCCCAGAAAAGCCCTCGTTGTCCTCGTCTTCGTCTTCGCGTCGTACCGCATGCCCTCCTGCTCCTGCGCCGTCTGCGGGGCCGGGCGCAGGATATATTAATGCCGATGCCATCGTCCTCGTCCTTGCTGCCGTTCTTCCGGTGAAGTATGTAGAATCAGAACCAGAATCAGAACCAATCCCCGTCCTTCTACTCCTCCCCCGGCGCCGCCGACCGCGAGCCCAGCGGCACGCTCCCGATGACGTTGTACGTCTTTGCGTGGCGCGAAATGGGCGGGGGGATGCGGTCCCTTTGGATGAGAGTTAGCTCACGGCATTCCAAAGAGTAATGTAAGATCACGAGCGGAAAAGAACGCAGAGAGCAAGAGCAGAAGAAAAAGTAGGAGGGGGAAGAAACAACAGGGAAGCGAGAGGGGAGGAAGAAGAGTAGGAGTGGGGAGGGAATTAGAAAGACACATATGACGAGGCGGACAGCAGGGGGGGGGGAGAGGAAGCAGCACGTCGCGTCCGCTGCGGGCATAGACGGGAGACCGTGGCGTACCCGCCACACGCACCAGAGTGGCGACAACGAGCGAGGCTCACATCCATCCCGCCCATCGTCTCTCGCGGCACGCCATCGTCCGCGTTGCCGCACTCGCACTAAACACGCTCCACCTGCAGCACGCGGGCGGACGAGGAGAGGCGAAGGATCGGAGAGGACGCGAAGAAAGCAGAGGGCAGAGGAAGGGAGGAATGCGGAGAGTGGAGGGTACACAGAAAGAGGGGAGCCAAGGGTCCTCCCGGGCAAGCCGCGCAGGCTCGGCCGTACCGGGCGGCAGAAGAGGCGTACACGTCCATCTTCCGCCGCCCCGCGCGCGCTCAACGAACCAAACCACGCTCTCCAGTCCGAGTCAAGCGCGTACAATCCTCAACGCAACGTGCCAGCCTCTCCCGCTCCCCTCCCTCCCCTCTTCACCCTCACCTTCACCTCCGCCCAGAAACGACTCCCCCCCCCCCTCCCCTCATTGCCCCATCGACAAAAATAAAAAGCGCCCCCGCGGCCGTCGCCCCGCGAATCCAAGGAAAGACGGAGAACGCAGGGAAAAAAAAACCCCGCCCACGCCCATCGTCCCGCAAACCGAAAACCCGAAAACTCGAAAAACCCCAAAAACGCGAGCGACTCACCCCTCCTCGCCGCCAAAATGGGTCCCCCGCTTCGGATCCGCGCGGCGCTTCTCGACCGCCTTCTTGACCTTGCGCTCGGGGCGCACGACGATGATGGGGACCGGCGAGTGCGTGAGGCAGTATCTGTGGCGCGGGTCAGCGGTGTTTTAAGCGTGCTACATGTAAAGAGAGAGAAGAGAAGAGAGAGGGAGTAAAGAAGGTGAATGGTGCAAGCGAGGAGCGCCGCGTCGGTAGGGGGCCGTAGCCAAAATGGGATGAGATGGATGGGATACGAAGGGTAGGGAGAGCAAGAGCAGCGAGTAGCGGAGGACCAAGACGGAGGAGCCCGAAAACACCCGAGCAAGGAGAGAAAGAGAGGAAAGCGCGGCCACGAAATCGCACAAGCCCCACTCACTTGCTCACGCTCCCGATCCCGCCCTTGCCCATCATGCCCATGGTGGCCATGCCCTGCCACGCGGCCTTCTTCCCGCGGGTGCCGACGACGACGCTGTCGGGGCGGTACAGCGCGATGAGGCGGTCGAGCGTCGTGGTGATGCGCCCGGGGATGAATTCGAGGATGAGGGAGAGCTGCGGGGGGTGTCGGTTAGCTTTGTTTTATAAGATAAGGGGGAGGGGGTTGGGATTAAAAGGCAGGCTGGGACGCTGCCGAAGGCGAAGGCAAGGCGGAGCGGCACATCGTGAACTGTACCGCGGAAGCAGGGTGCAGGACGGTCACCGGTTGAGCGTGCGCGGTACCCCTTCATCCATCCATCGCATTGCGCAGCGTCCACCCAATCGATGTTCCGTGGCTGGGGACAAGAGGCAAGGAAAAGACCGACCTTCCGCTCAGGATCATACTCGACGCTCTTCTCCTGTATCTCGCGCATCAGCGCCCGTGCCTCCTCCCGCACCGACTCGTGGCCTTTCTCTGTCCGTGCACAACGCAAGTCAGCACCATCGCATGCGCGTGTATACAAGGCAAGCGTGCTCACCAAACACATCCTCCTCTATCCCCCTGCACACAATCAGCTCGTCCCCGTCCTGCACCAGCGCCTCCAACGACCAATCGAGCGCCTCGCGGCCGCTCTCGTCCGGGCCGGCGGCACAGAGGAACACGCGCGTGCTGCGCGTGCGCGCGAACCCGCCGCTCTTGACGGCGAGCGTGAACGAGAACATGGACGCGACGGGGTTCTCGAAGGTGTCGAAGGAGACTTTGGGGGTGTAGCCCGCGGCGGCGAGGGGCGTGGGGGACAAGACGTTCGGGGTGGAAAGGTGCGGGCTGGCGTGGATGCTGGAGCCGATGTGCGGGCTGCTGCCGCCGGCAGGGTGCGGGCTGCTGCTTGGGGGGGACGCAGAGGGCAAAGGGACAGGGAGAGACGGCGGGGAGACGAGGACGGGGGAGATGAGCGACGCGGGGGACGGCGAGCGGGGCGGGCTGGAGGTGTAGCTCGATGTGTGTTTCATCGCCGACCGCAGCGGCGGCCCCGGCGTCGACGAGTACAACGGCGGACTGTGCGACATGATGGCGGGAGGTCAAAATTGATCGCAATCTCTTTCAATCAACCTTCTGTATGCATACGTCTCGTTCTGGCATCCCACTTCCTTCAACTCACCCCATCCTATCCAACCACCTGGAGGCACATGGTGTGCATCTGCAGCGAATTGCGTAGTTGTAGGGGATGGCTTCTACAATATGCAAAGGCTCCTCGTTCAATTCAGGGCCAGGTGATAGCATTCCAACAATGATGTTTTTTTTTTCGCAGTTTTTGAGTGTCTTTCCTTGCTGCATTTTCGGCACTCATTACAGGCAGGAAATTTGTCGGGGTTCACATTTTCTCTGGCCTTCTTTTTTTCAACCAAGCTACTTATTTCCCTTCTCTCCTGTTTAACAGATTGAAAGTGGGTGAGTGCAACATACAGGAAATTGCTGTCAGAGTGAGAGCTCTCCCATTCTGATAAGTTCCCTTGGCTCACTAAACCAATCCACCTGATAGCAACTGTGTCCATCCGTGGCGGCAGCTGTGCAACATGGTGCCGGCACCACTATAGGTGGAAGGTCTCGTTCGACTCGAGGTTTGGATAGGGACTAGTCGAAAGGCTGGTTCTTAATTCCCCGATTTTCAACCACACTATGTATTCAAAATTGCTTCTCTCCCTCTTCATTTCTTTGGACTTTAGCGCGCCAACATTGGCTGAATATTTCGGTACCAGCAGATTCCTTTCTTTCCCTCGCAAGCTGCAGAGGGGAGGGCTTACCCTTCCCATCCTGATTTCGACGTTACCACTTACTTACACCCAGTCATCCAACCACCTGGTAGCCCATGGTGTGCATCCGTACCGACTGATGCAGGCGAAAGCTCCCCGTTCGATTCGGGGCCAGGTGGATTGGCGGCCGCTAAGACGTTTGTTTTTATTCTTTCTTTCTTTCTTTCTTACACGCCTTTCAATCCAGTTACTCCCTTCTCTTCCCTGCTCCCCGACTCAACTCCGACTCGAATTAAAAGTACAAGTGCCACAAGTTGAATCTCAGTTGATCGGTTCAACATCTCGGACTCGGAATTCGAAGTTCCGTGGCATGTGCATGGCCTCGAAGCCCACCCTCTTCCGATTCGAGGCTGGATGGGTCAATTGGTGTTCATCCCTCTCTTCCCCACTCTGACCTGATGTTCAAGTCAGATGATCTCCTCGTGCCACAATGCAAATTCAACGGTCCTTTAAAGGTACTCGGCGCGGTAATTTTACCGGGGGTCCCTTCGCACCTGCACTATCGATTGCCGCAATATCCTCCTCGCTGAGCGCTGAAGACGAATTCGAATGAATCGCGCTATGAACGCAGAAGCGAAGTGATATTAGTAACTCACCCAAATCCCCTGCGTCGAGGTATCCTTCCAAGCGCGACTTTTTCGAACTGGTACTGCGTGAACCAGTGAGCAGGTCGCACAAGTGGAGAGTATAAATTTCGCATACGTGACGACGATAGCTCCCTTTGCCTTCGTCCACGCGAGGAGAACCTGGTCCGGGGCGACACCATGTTTCCCGGCGATCTGGTTTAGAGGGTCGTCTAACGGGCCTCCGGGAAGCGACGTAATGGGGCTGCAATGCCGAGATGAGAGCAAGTCAAAGTAGCAGTTCGCCCAAATTTACATCAGAACGCTGTATGCTTCGATGGCAATTTCGTGCCGGGCCGCGTATTCGAGGATGGGCAGCTGTTGGGCGTACACATAGGGGTGTAGCAAGATCTCCGATATTCGTCAAGATCAGTTCAGGCAGACACCACAGAGGGCTCCAGAACGCACCTGGTTTGCTACAGGCTTGACTTTCGCGGACGCGAGGAGCGTCGCGAGCTGCTCTGCGCTGAAGTTGCTGACACCGATGCTCCTGGTAACAATTGTTTTTGGGCTGCGCGAAACGAAGAGAATTGAAACCAACCGTGCCATCCCCAAGGCCTGAATCTCCTCCATCTCCTTCCAAATTGTTGGAATGTCGGGAAGCGCCGCCCGCGGAAAGTGGACGAGGTACAAGTCTAGGTAGGACACCCCTAGCTATCACTCCAGTTATAAGCCGATTGGCGCTGCACAAAGCGACCCTCAGCGCGCCAGATTGAAACATACGTATTTTAAACTGTTGCGGACGGACGTCTGGATATCCAACCCATCCGTCCGGGAATACTTGGTTGCGATGAAGACATCCTCGCGCGCGAGCCCGCTGTCGCGGATAGCAATCCCCACCTCCGTTTCGTTCCGGTACAGCTGCGCGGTATCTGGGCCTCCCGATCCATAAAAATAATAATATCGAGTGGAAGAAACGACGAACCAATGTGAGAGAAGCCCGCAGAAATGGCCTGGCTGACTTGCCCGATAGGCCCGTCGCCTTTGCCAAGCTTCCAAGTACCGAAGGCGAGGCCGGGAATGTCATAGCCTGAGATGACTACTCAGCGGGTCTCCGCGCGCACGGACGGGATGTACGTGCCGTTGTTGAGTTTGTGGCTTTTCCAAGGCATGCCAGTCGAACGGAGAAGGCGACGCATGGTTGATCTGCGCGATGCCATCAGAAGTTACTAAATCTCCGAAGTTCAACCGAGTGGTTCGCATCACCCCAAAGTTTTACTGGAGGCCGAGTCATTGGAAGCTCGGACCGTTTACCCATACTGGTATTTATCTGAATGGCCTTATAAGCGAGTTCTTCCCCCACTTCACTTCCACTGAGTGCTTCAAGTTTTTGACCTCAAATGTCGATAGACAAGACGCGAGAGGCGAAATCTGAGTCTGCACCACCCCCAGAAAGCCAACAGGCTCTCCCTACGGGCCCAAAGGTAGATGAAACGCTTTCACCGATCGGCAAGAAACATGAAATTAGAGAAACCATTCAATTGGTTACCCTATGCTGGACGTTGTTCGTCGCTGGGTGAAATATTTCTCTGGGTTGAATTTCAACGGGATTAATGTTCGATGGAGGTGGAACGATGGAAGCGTTGGTCCTTTGATACCTAGAATTCAACAGGTGTACCATGTGCGTCGCTGGAGCAAGTTTGGATCCTCCACGTAACTTGTTTTGATTTCTTTCGCAGATAGGTTACACTGTCTTGTCCCTGGTTTTCGTCTTCCAATGTGTCGTGCGTGGCTCGAGCACATACTATCTTCAACCACATAACTCGACATCATCGTAGGGCTGCTTGGGAGGCGCATTCATCACATCCACTTGACCGAGAAATACGGATTGGGCAAGGTGGGCGTTACTCACATCAAGACGTGCTTGAACCTAACGCTTGGGATGCAGCTGTTACTTTTAGGTGCATTTCTCCCGCCTTTTCATCCTTGTCAGCGATGAATTTCTGTTCAGGCTCGTTTATGCAAGTAGTTGCGTACACCCTCCAAGCTGCTGCATTGCCGTTTCCCGTCTTCGTCCTTGCGGCCGTCATCAACGGCGCGGGGCTGGCCATCCAGGTTCTTGAGGCGTCTACCGATCCAACCAGATCTGATTCTTTCGTAGGATGCGCAGGCCAATGGATACGTCGCCAGCCTCAAAACGAACAGCGAAACCAAAATGGGATACGTTCAAGCGGCGTATGGTACGACCTTGGCTCCTGCGACTGTGTTATTCCTGACAAGTTACGTACCCAGGGGCGGGTGCGCTCGTCTCTCCCCTTGTTGCAACGCAATTCGCGCAGCTGCGCCATTGGTCGTTCCACTACCTCATTTCGCTCGGGGTGGCCGTATTGAACATTATTTTTCTGAGTGTCGTCTTCCGCGCGAAGACACAAGACGGTTAGAAAAATCACGCTTCCTGTTTTCGTAACACACCATACCAAGCATTCCACAGAGTGTCTCGCCCAAATTGGTCAGGAGGCTGGAGAGAAGGGAGAGTGTGAGGAAAGCCATTTCCGGCAGATCCTTTCCATCAAAGCAGTGCATCTCCTCGCTCTGTTCCTCCTCGTTTACGTCGGCGTGGAAGTCACAATCGGCGGTGAATTTCGAACCAGAATCAGCTACATACCGAACTTGCTGAAGCAGGTTTTTTTCAGGATGGATCGTGTCCTTTATGATCACTGTCCGAGGCGGCGGTCCGTCGGCGGGGTACATCTCTGCTGGATTCTTTGGCGGTCAGCTTTTTTCGTGCTAGAGGCAAATACCCCAGTCACCGAGACTTCAGGATTAACCCTCGGACGCGTCGTCCTGCTGCCACTGAACAAGAAGGTCAGAATATTCGCTCACGCTGTTCCCAATTTGACCAAAGCGCTGTTCGCTGGATGACAGGTCGGTGAGCGCCGCGTCGTATACCTCTACACCCTCATCGCCATCGCGTAAGCCTCACTTCACCCCCATATATACCGAAAATCACACTCAGCGCGATTCCGCACCAGTCTCGAGCTCGTGATATGGCTCGTGCCGTCCCTCGTCGGCGGCGCCATATCTGTGTCCTTCGTAGGCCTCGTCCTTGGCCCGATGTACCCCATCGCGATGAACCACGCGGGGCGCGTATTTCCTCGGTGGCTCCTCACGGGGTCCATAGGCTGGATCACTGCAATCGCGACTATGGGCGCGGCTGTTATCCCGTTTGTCACCGGGGCCATCGCGTCGAAGGCGGGGATCCAGAGCTTGGAGCCTGTGTATGTGCATTTCAGCTCCAGTCATGATCAGAATCGAGACTTACGTGGTTTGGTTTGGGAACCAGGGTAGTTGCGATGCTGGCGGCGATGTTGGTGCTGTGGACTGTGGTCCCTGCGCATAAGATTTGAGCATGGGCTCGGAGGGATCGAAATGTTGCGTGGTTGAGTTAATTAGAACGCCTCTTGAACCACCCCAATTCACCGAGTATTGAACCAGACTGAATGCGGAACTTCGGAGGCGCGATGGTCGACAGGGAAATATTCCTGAATCTTAAAATACGGTCATTATGGAGCGCCGTAAGTAGATCGCAGTCAAAAAGTCCAGGGAAAAATCATTCTTCTTTAGGAGCTCGGCCGCGAGTACGGCCGCAAAGATGACGACCGCAATGAGGAAGATGATGAAATATATCCAGCGCTTTCGAAGAAACCTCACTGGAGGTAGTTACTGTCGTTATCGCAGTGGTCTTCCTGCCAGAAAGTGATAGACGTACCAATGCTCACTGCACGAGTCGTTTCTTTCAAACTGAGGGCCGGATGAGAATACAAAGAAATGTGTGGATGGAGAAGAATCTACGTACCCTTCCTCAGCGCGTTCTTCTCGACGTCAACGGCGGTGGTCCCGATTGCAGCAACAGTTTCATCCTGCTGTTCAACCACGGAAGGCATCTAGTGGCGGTGGTCAGCCGGCTAAAACAAACGGAGAGTGAACTGGAGTACATCACAGAAGAACTTTGGAAGAGCTGGCCCCGGCCCTCAGCAAGTGGGCCAGTGCTCCGGAAGCCTGCTCCACCTTCCTCAGGTGCTGCGCATGAGACTAGTACTGAACGTCTTTGAACACTGAGCGCGCGTGTGCATAATTTGGGCTGGTGTGAGCCGCGGATGCTGTCACTATTCATGCACTTTGGGACAAGAGTGAAAGAAAGCGTTGGGGTAGTGCCGATGCCGTCGGCGGCCTTCGGCATGATTCGGCATTACACGCTCTTTCGAACAACGCCTTGGACGTCTCTTTGATCCCGTTGTCATGACCAAGTGGTTACCAGAAAGAGAAGTCTTTCTTATGCCTCTGCAAGCTTGGTATGTCGATCTCTGGGGATAAAACAAACCTTCGGGCGACCCTGGGC
Organism: Mycena olivaceomarginata; assembly: GCA_029378375.1. NCBI lineage: Eukaryota > Fungi > Basidiomycota > Agaricomycetes > Agaricales > Mycenaceae > Mycena > Mycena olivaceomarginata. The sequence goes on along the minus strand of JARKIC010000492.1, from coordinate 19,785 downwards.
ACCTGACGTCTTCGCCCAAGCCGTCAGGAGCCACTCCTAGCTGGCATTTCGAGCTCCATGTCGCGCGCGCCCACAAAGTGCTGGTGACCACGGATTGGTCAGGCGGACTGGAACCGCTGGTGGTCGGTCTCCAGAATGAGCCATAAAATCAGCTATTAATCTTCGTTCACGGGAGACAGCGTATGCCCACCTCGACAGCAGTGCGAATGCTCTTTGACCTCTGTGAATTCTCCGATATTTCTGGACAGTACAGGAGCCGATTCCAGCTGGGCCGTTCCATTTCTGAGTTCAAGATACGGCATTCACCAACGAGGCCGTTTTGGCGACTCTGTTGCATTGATCAGTAGCCCACGATTGAAAATAGCGGGAAAATTCGCTGGAGAAGGAGCCCAGGTCGTAATAGCTTCGATAGGCGTGTACCATCGCACTTCGGATATCCTCCTCGGTTTGATCCATTAATACACCGAGCTGGCCCAACTGCGTCGAGGGAGAGCTGAGGTGGACTGAGAGGAAGATTGCGAGAGCAAGCGTGAATCCAAAGGCGGCGCAGCGGAGGGGATGAGGGCAATAAATCCGAGGAGAAAAGAAGGCGTTTGCGACATTCGGTTGGTAGAGGAACATTTGTGAGAATGGTATTCAGTGGGATTCCGCTGGGTGTTCATACTTCAATAAGCGCTCAACATACGGCTTGCTGCCGTATCTAAATTTGATCGTGATGCTGCTTCGTACTGCTTTTCGTTCTACCACAGGCATTGGGATTCAAAATCAGTGATTTGATTAATTTTTATCTACTGCGGGTTTCGATTGCGTCCGCATCTTTACGTTCGTGATCTCATTCGGCGATGCGGACTTACACCTTCCAGTGGTCAGCCTAGAGTCACAGGCGGCTGTAGTATTCGGAAAGAAGAATTTGGTATACTACAATACCTGCCAGCGGTAAGTGGGCTTGGGTCGCAAGTCGCTATAGTGTGAGGATTGGAAACGGTAATTAGATTCGCCTGTCAAATTTATCCGAACCCCAAACGCGTCTGATGCCTGTTCCCACGCCATATACTCGGTGCTCGACCTGATTTGATTATGAACTTGGATGAAGCCGTCTGTAATTCGAGAGAAGACACACCAGATACTCAGTGCAAGTCTCCAGCGAAGAGCACGCACAGGGGAGCCGGTTCGACAGAAGCGTATTGCGAGGCGGCGGGGGGGATGATTTTTGTGACCGTGCGTCACAAAACTGGATGTCTTCCAACACATTTCCTTTTTGGGCCAAAAGCGGTTGCTTGTGTGTGTAGTTGATTGATTGATTGATTAATGGAGCATCACCGTTACCGTAACGTGACCCTTTTGTCCCAAACATCCACGTTGGCTCCAGCACTTTACGTTCGAGCCATGTCTGGCGAGCGATTTCTGCGTGGGTACTGACATATTAATGAAGCCCGACGTCCCCAAGCCTGCACCAATGGAATTGCGCCCGTCTCGCAAGCACATGGCTACATCGTCGCATACGTTTTTTTTCCCTCTATTTTCACCCGCATGGTGACGTGGCCTCTTCTTCTACTCGGCCATGGTCGCCGCTGACCATCGGTGCCCCAAGTACTCCGCGCTGCCCGGCCCGTGTGATTACCGCCCTTCCTTGCTTCGCCGTTGACTCACCCAGCAGGTTGAACTTCAAACAACACACGACGGCGTCCGACGGAGTCGGGTAACTTGGTGGGTAAAACTTCCTGCACTTGGATTAAATGGTGTGACGCTGCGCCTATGTATTCATTCCGAGTGCATCCCGAGAGGTTTACATAGTAAACACAGCAATGCTCGGCGCCTGTCCCGAGCCTGAGCCCCGATGTCGGCCCTGCGGTGATGCGTTGGCACGGGGCGGTTTCATCCGACGTTCAGCCTTACTCCTCACCGCGTCACCCCCGATGCTCATTCCCGATGCACACGCTCCACCCCGACGCAATTGCCCGGAAATTTCCGATGGGTGGATAATTGCGGTTCCGAAGGCAATGCGCACTTGATTCTTCTCCGGGACGAGTGATCCGTCTGGTATTGACAGCGGGGGCTTTTGACAGTCGGGATCACTCGCGTTTTTTTTCAGCCCTTGCGAAGTGTCCTCATCGGTTCAAACCTAGATTGTGAATACATCTCACATAAGTTAGCTCTCTACCTTTCCCTATCTTGATTTTCTCCCCCCGCCACAGCATCTAATCGAGACTCCATAGCTTCTCTGTGTAAACTCCCCCAAATTCCCACCCTGTCATGGCGCATGTTAATCATCTGTCAAAAAGCTATGTATTTGCTGAAAATAAAAACGTGCCATTTCTCTTCCGCACAGCCGTTAGCAAACTGTGGTGCGCTTTCTTCCCAGGCCGCAAAGGCAAAGTTTGCGCTCCGCGACAGGATGAGTCAACTCATTCGGATCCAAAGTGCTTCTCTATGCATCTTACGACCTGAGAACCCACCGGGAAAGTGAGTTAATCTCATCTTTTCTTTTCTTGGAGTTCGATCCCATTGGGCACCACGCGGTGCTGAGGGGTATGTGGAGATGGTACACATGGAACGATTTGCCGATTGCGTGGTAGACGAATGCATTTTACCTGCATGCAGGCGCGGTCCAAAAGACAAAAAACCTCCATTTGATGGAATCAGGAATCAACATCAGCTCCAGGGCCGAGCAGCATCAACGGTAATTATAATTATAGATTATAGAACAGACGCTTGGCGATAAATTCAACCGCGATGCTCGGAAAGCCAACGAATCGCAAAGGTTGATCGCCACCTGCACCCAAAACCCAAAACGAGCGAACCCGCGACAGCGCGGGCACCCAACAGCAAGATGAAGTGAAGTGAGCAACATCTGTCCAGCACCAGATCAATTCAGGGCAAATAGGTGTTGGATGGACGAACCAAGGGTGCCTCGCCGACCCCTTAGCACCGATAATCTAGGCCGTCAAATATAAGTTTACATCTGAACTTCTTGAAGGACGGTTCCTGGAGTGCCTAGCAACTCGAGTCAGAGTGAGCAATCGTTGCAGGGTGTATGGATACTTGTGGATTGATGTATCTCGCCCAGTTTTGGCGCCGAGGCTGCTATGTCCGCTCTTCGTCAATTCGCCGCCAATCTAATCGCCGTAAGACGGACATTGGACGGTACTTGATGGGGTGCGATTCTGAATTCAGGGATACATTGTGAGTATGAGTAATTCATATCTTTGACGGTGAAGGTGAACTAAAGGAAAGCTGTAGACTCGGAGTATTTTTCGGGCCTAGCGTCGCCTTAGCGCCGATGTCCAAGCCGCAGATCCTTAGCTTGTCCTTAGCCTCTTGGGACGCACATGCCTCTGATCGCCGTGGGTAGGTTCCTGGCGCGGCATTAGCATACACAAAGTCTAACGCAAGAGGTAAGCGATAGTAAAGTTCCTGACACAGACCTGCCAAAGTCGGGAACACGTGAAATGGGGGGGGGGGGGGGGGTACGTCATCGTTTTCACTGAGGAAAGAGTGTTTCGGAGAGCATCGGACCGAGTCCAAAACTTTGCGACGTCATCGTGTTTCCTGCCGAAGCGTGCCGATCGAAATCACAAAATGAATATAAAATGTAGCGTGTTCGTTGCTATAGGAAATAAAATATTCTGAGTAAGTAGAGAGATGTATTATATGCAAAAATGGGGGGTCTTGCAAATTTTCAGCGTTATCGGGCCAAAATTGAAGTCACAGTGAGAAGTTCAGGGTTGAGACCATTGAAAGTCGGTCGGAGATGTCGGACTTCCCGATTTGGGGGGGTTGTCAAAGAGGTCTGTGTCTGATCGTGAATGATCGCTCACCTCTTGGTCTAACGAGTCTCGAAACGGAAGGATTGAGGGTCACGATCGACCTCTCTCGATCGGCCGGCTATTTTCGTCTCCGATCTCTCTGGAATTGCATTGCTTCTTTCATTGTCAATGTCAGATTAAGTTTGTGTTCCACACGATGCGAAGTAAGTAATTAAAAGACCGACAAAGCTTGGACAAAGCTTTCGACTCATACATTGAATAGCTCCCGCTGATATGCGAATCTTTTGAGGAAGTACATACGAGAATACGCTGGGTTTCCTGAGAAACAGCCGGGAGAGTCCAGGCGGATTGAGAACATTGGAGAACAGCTGAGACCACGCACGGGTTTGTGTGTAGAGGCGAATCGGGATACTTACAATCGGTTCAGTGATTGCGCAGCAGCGGCGAGGCAGCGAGGTGTGCGAGGTCTCGCAATAAATAGCTGCGCATGTGCCTCGTTTTTACGCAGGGCAGTGTAAAATGCGCGCGGCTTTTGTAGAAAGACGGAGAGTTGAACGCACCTGAGGACAAACTCCGCGAACACATGAAGGAATCTCGGAGATGAAGATTGCGGCCCCACGATTGGATTAGACTACAGGTGGATTAGAATCGTAGAAGCACGTCGGTTTGACTTCGTGCAAATCCCAGTGTCGGAGTGCTTAATGGCCAGAGCAGGTCTAGACATGACTCGAATTCTGAACGCACAGTAAGCTCACCGATGGCCGCGACAGCGGATGTTTGTGACTCGAGCGGGCTTACGAGGCGTATACCCGCCGCACCGAATAGGATCAGGACACGACGTAGGTGGCACGGAGTCGAATCCCGCAGCACACGAAAGGCAGTGCGAGAGAGTATCAAGAGCAAATTTTGGGGTTCTAATTTTCGTAGCGCTCCACGATTTCTTGACCCTCTTTTGTGGATCCCGGCACGGACCGGTTGAACTGCAGGGAAGTCAAGCGAAACTGCGTCCCTTGGCTGGCTGGGTACGCATCTCGCCGACAGACGCGATGAGGGCAAAATGTGGCAGCTCGGAAAGGGTCGACCCGTGAAAGGCCTCACGTAGCTTGCACTGCCCCCGGGTCAAAATTGCATCCGGTTGTACCGGAGATGCTTCTCGCACAGCCACCGAGATCCACAGAGGAGCGAATCTTGAGATTCCTTGCCTTCCTTACCAATTGCAGCCCCGAGTCCAAATCGCCGGCCATTGTCAGCTATAAAATGGAGCACAAACATTTTGCCGCACTTTTAAACGCTCAACCTTCTCCCCATTAGGATTCCTCCAGTTCTATCCATGATCACAGACGTGAACCTCACCCATTCCTCCTCGCGGACGATGATGTCCAGGCCGTTGAAGCGGGGTAGAGCATGCATGAACTGCAGGTGCGCACAGTCTGTCCTCGTCGTCGATATTTACTTACCCAAATGGCGATGCCACCTAGATTTCTTAAGATTGTGTGTCCGACAGTTTCACTCCCCCGTCAGTGCCAACTAACTTGAACCCCCTAGAAATGCGATGGCATGAAACCGATATGCGGGCCTTGTCGTAAATCTCCCAAAGACGATGAGTGTGAGTACTCCGATGGGCCGGCCAGGTCGCGCACGAAGGCACTGGAGGACACGGTGCAGCGCCTCGAGGCTAGGCTGCACGAGCTCGAGCACCCAGAGGACACGACGCCTTCGGTGACGCTTTATGATCCATACGCTCCACCCCCCCCGCCCCCGCAGCTTACGATATCGCCGCTGTTTCCTGGATCATCCTCCAGCTCCTTGCCCAGCACCCCGTTTCATCAACTGCCGAGAGTGCTCTCGCCCATGAATTCGTCGCCTCCGGCGTCCCAGGGCTACTCTCCATCCTCAACCGCGGCTAGCTCGCCGCCGTTCGGGGCGCACGCGAGTCTTCTGGGCATTTCTGGGCTCGCAAGTCCAGAATCGACCCCGTCCATTCTCGAGTCTGATGTGCGTGTTGAATCTACTTTTATACCTCCAACAATTAACCCTTTGACCTACAGCAGAACATTTGTGAAAGACTGTAAGCTCGCGCAATTAAGCCTGTTTTGTGCCTTACTCATCACGGTTCTAGACTGCAAACTTTTCACCAGCATGCATCCGAATTCGGATTCTTCCTTCATTGGACTCGATTCATCCAGTCGAGCCGCCAGCGCGTTCGGCCGGATGGCACGGTGCACAACAACTCCTCGGCGCTCCTGAATACACTATACATGTGGGGGGCCCATCTCTCCGCGGACCGCGAGCGCGAGCTGCACTTCAAGCAGAAGGCCCTGCAGTCCGTCGCCGCGGAGCTCACGCCGCACTCCTTCCTGCACACCATTCAAGCCGAGGTGTTGCTCTCCTACTACTTCTTCCGCACTGGCCACTTCCTCGAGGCCCGCGCACACACCGCCACCGCAGTTGCACTCGCGCTCGGGGGCGGCCTGCACCAGATCCGGTCCCTTAACCCTGACGCGCCTGTGATGGAGATCACGGAGGACAATGACCAGGCTGAGGAGATCCATCTCCGCGCGTCTGCCGACGCAGTCGAGGAGGGCGAGCGGATCAACGGCTTCTGGGCCGTCTTCATGCTGCAGAAGAACCTTTCTGTCGCGCTCGAGCCCCCCGCGCGTGTATGCGGCGTGTTCGAGGCCGGGGGGATGCAGATCGACACGCCGTGGCCGCTTGAGATGAGTGACTACAAGCAGGTATGTTCCAGAACACAGCGCCTGCAACGTCGGACTGACAGTCGTCTCTTGTTTCAGGGATTGTTGACTCCCGACATTCACGGAGACTGGACTGTTCGCAATTTTCTCCAACAGGGAGGGACGCCCAACTATTATGAGCGGTCCTCGATCACTGCGATGAACGTCAAGGCCTGCATACTGCTCCATCGAGCGGTGTACATGCACGGGCAATACAACCCGAGTGCGTTCAATTCCAATTCAACCTTTTAACCCCCGGTGCTGATATGTAACGTGTTTCTAGATGTGCCCGAGCGGGAAGCGCAAGGCTGGTGGACCGCCTTTGGCGCCGTGGACCAGCTCATCAACGCCCTGCGGTCTGAGCTGCCTGACCTCGCACAGCTTCAGGGCCGCAGCGCCGCGCGCACGATCCTTCTCACCCACTCGCTACTGAACGCGGCGACGATCAAGCTGCACAGTATCTTCTACACCGACCCGACGTCAAGGCAGAACTGCCTCGCAGCCGCCCGGGACATGTTCCGCTTTGGCGGGATGAATATGCAGGGATTGGGATATCTGAACCCGATGATGGGCGTGAGTCGCTTCCTGGAATTTTTTATCGACCCCGTACTCACTGGTACTTGATTTTTTGACAGACCCTGTGGCTGACGGCGTGCAACGTCTTCGTCGATGAGCTGCGGAGGATCCGTGCCGAGTCGGTGCACGGCACGTGGCCGCTGCAGCTCGCGTCTGCGCAGGAGCGCGAGAAGGAGATGCTCGCAAGCCTGCACGACGGGCTTGACGCGCTGAGCGCCTTCGCGCGCGAGAGCCTGCTGATGCGTAAGTCGTTCTTCGCTCAATAGAGGTGAGCAAGCCGTGTATTCATGCCGTGTCTGTAGGTCATCAGCTTACGAAGGTCCAAGAGGCCCTAGCTGTAGGCGGTCCGACTTAACAATGACTACCCACCCGCTGGGTCCGCCGTGCAGACGCCCCTGCACACCCAACCTACTACTCACTTCAAGTTCGATCTCGATTGGATACCACCCGTGTTCAAGAGACGGACGGACGGACCCGCATCGCATCGCACGGAGAATGGTTCACTGTATCACTATCACACCATCCATAACGTATGTACTATATCTTGTTGTACTTATCTTCTTGTATACACTGGGACACATAGCATACTCACTCACACTCTGGGTTCGGGTTCGGACTACTTTTCTCTTGGGCTGGGCTGGACTGCACAACTGTATTTAAATACTCACTTACGTAGAAGATAGAGCACAGAGCACCCCCGCTCTCCGGGCGTTGCGCATACCGTACGCACTCACTCATTGTCGGACTTTTTTTTCTGGGCTGGATACAACTGTATTTAAATACTCACTTACATAGACAGACCACCCCCGCTCTCTGTGGGTTGCGCCGACATACACGTTCTACGGCATACTGTCGTTCGATACATCCGACAGGTTGATGTTTAATTATTCTGCCCTCCTAGGCTATAACTATTGTTTACATCCATGCCTTACTCTCGTTTCGAAGGATTGTCGCCGTGTCGTTGAGATCTTCCAGGCCACAGAGGAACTGCGGTCGTACTGGGTTGAAATTGCGTTCAATCAACATCCTTGGCGGATGCCGACATCGGCGACAGACCGTGGTTCGATCCGTCCGAAATCGCGCAAAGTGGCGCTAATTTTGTCGGTAGGCGGTGCAGGGAAGATGAAAGAACTAGACCGCCGGCTTAATCGAGGATATGTTTCTCAGAGCGTGGCTAGGCTAGGACCTCTGGTGGTTTGGCCGCGGCAAGTAGACACAACTTGGGGTGTGGCAACTTCAAGAATAGCAAGTATTACTACACCCGTGGGCTGGGCTCGGGGTAAGTATTAGTATGCCCGTGGGCTCGGGCATCGGAGCTCGGGATTCACGGACGACCAGGGCGTCGCGGCGCGTATGTACGACGGTTAAACGGAAACATCCCTAGGAACCGGCGGTTCCAGGACCAAGCATACGTCATGATCAAGGCTTCCTAATTAGCAGTTCCCGCTGTCCCCGCTGTCTGGGCACTCGAGGCATGATAAATTTACACTTCAAAATTGAAAAGAGCAGGGTCGGCTCGAATTTCGCCTCGCTCGAGACGCGATGACGATTATTCCTAAACAAACGTCTACATGTGCGAACCACAGACGACGGCTGCAGGGTTGGCCTCGGTACTTCGGCCCATGGCCACGAAGGAACGCATGGTAGGTTTCGTGGCCCAGTCAACGCAGTGGGATGTCAAGATAATATCGAAGCTTTCACGAATTAACGCAATTAATGCAACGCTCGGGTGTATTTACTCATACTGAGTCACCGTGCTTGTTGTCCTGCCATTCACTGTTTCGACCGTACCTGTCGCAAGATCTCGCCGGGACGAGCTCGCGGGCTTCTGCGATGGCTGTTTATGCTATCTGGTGGGATGAGGGATTTTTTAGGGAGGTGCACCTGGTGTTACGACAGCGATGATGGGTGTTAAAAATATACGAGCAACGGAAGGTTCTTGATTCCGAGCGAACAGATAATGCAGGTGAAAATTCAGAGTCTACATGAGCCACCATGCTCCCAAGACGATCAAGAAACCAGTACCACAGATGGAGGAGGAGCGTACTGCATGGCATATTCAACTCTGCTGGTTCAGGCTCGGTTGACGGCCCTGAAATACTACTGACACTGGGACGATTCAGGGAGGTAATGGCACGAGAAAGAAAGTCCAGACAGCGAGTTTGGAGTGATTATGCATGTCAAGCTGAAGGTGACTTGGTTTCACAGTCGCCTGCCCCTGACTTATTTTCTCACTGAGTCAGGCCCGACATGGCCGCATATTCCTATCGCCGCATTTGCTTCTATCTTGAGCCCTAAAGCATACGGTAGTCCTTGGTTGTTATTTCACCGACGAAAGGAAACTCTTAGCTTATGTTTTTTTTTTCTTGAACGACAGACGGCACACTCGGACAGAGCCACGAGTTCATATCCGATGTGTCTGGTTCACGGGATTTTCTGTCGGCCATGATGTGCTCGTCGGATGGCGGAGGGAAAATCAGCAGTCCGATAGAATAGGCGCGCTGGAGGGGCGCAAATGGTCTAAAACGTGAATACTGAAAAGAAAGAAAAAAGGTCGGAGATCCCCGAGGCAACGTTGTTCCGAAGAACCCTGTTTTTTTTTTTTTTTCAATTTTGACGCCCATGGAGACCGACACCGTTCGGTAACTTCACCTTATCTCGCCAGTCTGCTCCCCTGATGCCGACACTACAATCTTGTCGGCGGATGGCGTCTTCAAGGTCCATCGCAAGAATTTGGATGTGCCAAGAGATGTGCATTCCGACGTATTTTCCAGCGCGGAAAATGCCACTCAGCCAGAAAATGGCGACGAAATTGTCCACCTCACAGAAGCTTCTCATGTGCTTGATCTGCTGTTCCAGTACATGTACCGACAGCCGCCGCCATATCTCGATACTGTTGAGTTTTCAACCATCGCTGCTCATCTGAAACAGAGTCTGTCACGTCCCATCCGTTGGAGGTCTTTCGTTACGCTGCCAGACATGGCCACATCGAGCTAACAAATTCGCCCCGCTGACCGTGGGTTATCGAGTCTCTGAAGCCCTTCAAATACTACCCCTGGATATCTTCCGAACATGGGTGATTCGAACTGAATCTCCTTCCAGTCATTGGCTCACGGATTCATAGATTCTCTTTTACGAGCAGTGGCACCAAAGAAAAGCTCAATTTCTAGCTAAGATGTCAAAACCTAAAGAGATTATTCCCGGGCCCTTCTGAATAAATGCATAGTTGGTCCCAATCCGCTGGTCACTTTCTGCGACGAGATCGAAAACACCGGCTACACAACTATCTTCCAAGAAATGATGGACATAAAATCCATGCCCGTGGCTGAATAGGCACGAACCGTACCTGGCAGGCTGGCACGCCGGTCCCACGGTCTGACCGTCTAGGACAAGCAAACTTGGCAAAGGACAAGTCTAGGAGGTGGCGAAAACAAGACGCAAGGTAGAGATCATGGGTATTTGTCGGGTTGAGGGCCGTGACCAAGGCCTGGCTGTCCGATCCGCTTCGTTCCTCCATCGAACATACTGAAGTTGGTGGCCGGATTGACTGATCACTGCTGACTCACGCCCTCCGGTACGGCACGTGCGCAACAGTTTGTGACGCCGTTCGGCAGCGTTCCGCGCTTTGCGCAGCCGCTTCCCTCGTGCCCCCGCCACCATGGCCACCGACAGAATGGCAGCCTACAGGGTCGGTGGTGACTACCTTATACCAGCCCTTTCTAACTCCAATGCAGGCGCAACGACAGGCCGACCACCCAACGAACCAGTCTCACGAGCTTACGAATATTACTACCAATGTAAATGGCGGCGAGGATCGTCCACCTCTGAATGAGATGGCTGGGTTTCTGACGGAGGTGCGCTTCCTCCTTTCTCATGGTTTGTAAATAACACCGGGGAAGGTAACATCGGTGCAAGAGTCGATAGGGACCTTCAGCGCCAATGTGACGCGCATCTCCGCGCTGAATACACGGTCGCTGAATGCGCTGGGTGATGACGACGACATCATCAAGCAGGAGCTCGACGGGTTGGTTTCGGAGACGATGACCTTGAGCAGACAGTTAAAAGACCGCCTGAAAGAGTTGCAAGCTGCTGTACCTGGCGCGTCCGGGCGGCAGGAAAAAGAAATGCGGCAAAATCGGGTGGGTTATAGATATTGACTCAGAGGATCACCTTTCTCAGGCGGCGGTTTCTAGGTCACGCACGTTCGGACGAAATTTATGGAGGCTCTGCAAACGTACCAACAAATTGAGCAAGAGTACCGAGCTAAATCGCGCCAGCGTATCGAGCGTCAATATCGAATCGGTGCAGATTGTTTTTTTGTGGCTCTTGGAATACTATCTCATGGGACCACGTAGTCAAACCTGACGCGACGCAAGAAGAAATTACAGAAGCTATTTCCGGAGGCGAAAACCAGGTTTTCATGCAGGCTGTGTGTTTACTCTTTGTTCCAAATTGCATGAATAGTAACGGCATACGCAGCTCACAACGAGTCCAAGCTATGCGCACGCCCGCTCGGCATTCAATGAAGTACAGTCTCGTGCGCAGGATCTCAGGAAGGTGGAGCAGACTTTCGAAGAACTGGCACAGCTCTTTCGTGATGTACCCCAGCTCAACCTCTGTTTATTCTACGCCGATTGACAACCGAAATCCAACTAGATGGCCTTCCTGGTTGAGCAACAGGACGAACCTCTTGCAACAATCGAGACCACCGCCGTTGACGTCGAGAAGAACGCTGAGGAAGGGTACGCACATTCTTTCCCCTTTACACAGTTCCCTATTCTCATCCGGCCGTCAGTTTGAAGGAAACCACTCGTGCTGTGAGCATTGGTACGTCTATCATCTTCTGATACAAAGACCATCGTGATAATTGATCATCACTACCTCCAGCAAGGTCTCTTCGGAAGAAGCGATGGATATGTTTCATCATCTTCCTCATCGTGGTCATCATCCTCGCAGCCGTACTCGCGGTCGAGCTCACAAAGAAGAAGAACTGAAGGACATATACCTTTTGGGCTGTGATCTACTTACGGCGCTCGATAATGACATTTTAAGCACCTGTCGAGCATCGTGCCTCTTTTTTCGTATTCAGTTTGATTCAGTAATTTATGACTTGGGGTGGTCACAGTGCAACAGGCGCTCTAAACAGATATCATTCTGACCCCTCTGTCAATCCTCAAATCTTATGCGCAGGCACCACAGCCCACAGTACCAACATCGCCGCCAGCATCGCAACCACCCTTGTATCCAAACCTCGTAAGTCGCAAGCCTGAGGACTGGAGCTGAAATGCACACAAACTCCAAGCTCTGGATCCTCGCCCTCGACGCGACGACCCCGGTGACCAAAAGGATTACGGCCGCCCCCGTAGTCGTCGCGATGGCTGTGATCCAGGCTATGGACCCTGAGGAGCTACCGGGAGAATACGCGCCCAGCGTGGTTCATTGCGACACGGATATAGCGCTGCCGACGAGATCGACAGTACGAGCCATATGGCGAGCTCGAGGCTATTTAACGGCGACGTGAGTTTCCGTTGGAATTTGTGCGGTGTGGCTTGGCTTACGCGATGGCGACGAAGGTGTAGGGGTATACTACGCGGCATTCACCGATCTGCTGTCCACCAAACAGCTCTTTGGTCAAATCGGGGAACAGCGTGAGCGCACCTGCAGGACGATACGTCCGAGGGTTAATCCTGGGATCTTGTTGGCTGGGGTATTTACCTTTGGAACGAAAAAAATTGACCGCCAAGAAAACCAGCAGAGATGTACCCCGCCGACGGACCGTCCCCACGGACAGTGATCATAAAGGATATGATACATCCTGGAAAAAAAACGAAATCTGAGTGACTATTCCCTCTTTGTTCATAGTGCGATTCATTCTGCTTCAGTGCTCAGCGAGACGGATACTACAGCAATCGACACTGCACATGAAAAGGGACAAATCACCGCGCTGACGGGACCTATTCTGGTCTCGGTTGCATTTTGACTGTGTTTAAAGGACTGATAAATTTGTATCATGGCACGAGGATCTGACTTGAACATCAAACCATCGGAGTTCACACAAATGGAGGAGGAAAAAAGGAATGAACAACCAACCGACCCAGCCAGCCTCGAATCGAGGACTTCGAGACCGAGGTTTCACATGCCACGGATGCACGCCAGTGTGCTGAGGTGGCTGAGCTGTACATCTGGAAGGAACTTCCGAGACGTTGAATCGGTCAATTGATGTTGTGGTCCCTGTACCTTTAAGTAATTCGAGTCGGAGAAGCAGAGAAGAGAAGGGAGTAGCTGGGTGCAAGCTGCACCAGAAAGAAAAAATGACTTCTTTACCTGGCCCCTACCTGGCTCTGAATCGAACGGGGACCATCCGCCTACACCGATACTACCTACGCTTATGCGTTTCAAGAGAGGCCGAGTATCTGCCGCTTAGACTGCTTAGACATCCAGGCGAAGGCCCGAAAAATACTTCGAGGTCTACTTACAGCTCGAGTCCACCTGCACCGTCAAAGATATGAATTACCTACTCGTAAGTCGTAAAACCCTGAACCGCACATCAAGTCCCGTCTCCGGCGATCAGACCAGCAGCGTCTGTCTAATCAACAAAGTGCGGGCTTAGCAGCCTCGGCGCCAAAACTGGGCGAGATACAGCACATGAACAATTTACAAGTATGCATACACCCTGCAGCGATTACTCGGGATGCCTCACTCTGACTCAGTTGCTAGGCACTCCAGGAACTGTCCTTCAAGAAGTTCAGATGTGAATTTATATTCGGCAGCCTGGATTATCGGTGCCAAGGTCGGCGACTCGGAGACACCAAGCTAATTATTTCGCAAGACGCATCCATCCATCCATCCGACATCCAATTTGCCCTGAATTGATCAATCATCGTGAGCCACTTCATCTCGCCGTTAGCCGCTTCATCTCGCCGTTAAGTACCCACACCGTCGGGGGGTCCATTCATTTTAGGATTTAGGCACAGGTAGCGATCGTCCCGTCTTCAATTGCGATTCGTTCGCCTTCCGCACATCGCGGTTCAATTTATCGCTAAGTGTCTGTTCTATAACCTATGATCCATAATCTATAATTACGATTTGGTACTCACTTGGCCCTGGAGCTGATGTTGATTCCATGAAATGGAGGGAGATTTTTTGTTCTTTTGTTAGACCGCGCCTGCATGCGGATAAAATGTATTCCTTACCACACGATTGGCAAATCGCGCATCCATCCATGCGTACCATCTCCACATATCCCTCCAGCACCGCGTGCTGCCCAATGAAACCGAACTCCAGAATTAGGCTCCCGGTGGGTTGGCTCTCCAGGATCGTAAGTCCAGGATCGTAAGATAGAGAAGCACTTTGGATCCGGATGAGTCTTCTGTCACGGAGTGTAAATTCTGCCTTGGTGAGGGAATAGGGAAGCCCCACAGTTGGCTAACGGGCGGTGCGAAAGAGAAATAGGAAGTTTTTTCTCAGCGGATAGCTTTTTTGACAGATGATTAACATGCACCATGCGCCATGACAGGGTGGGAACTTGTGGAGGTTTTTCACGCTCGATTAGATGCTGTGGTGGGGGGAGAAAATAAAAAGAAGGTAAGCTTGAGAGCTGACCGAGGTGGGGGTGCGTTCATAATTTAGTTAGAATCCGGAGAGGATGCTTCGCAAGGGCTGGGGAAAAAAACGCGAGTGATCTCGACTGTCAAAGCCCCCGCTGTCAATACTAGACGGATCACTCGTCCCGGAGAAGAATCAAGTGCGCATGGCCTTCGGAACCGCAATTATCCACTTCGGAGATTTCCGGTAATTGCGTCGGGAAGGAGCGTGTGCACCGATTACAAGCGGGAATGAGCACCGGGGGTGACGCGGTGAGGAGTAAGGCTGAATGAACGTCGGATGAAAGCGCCTCCGCTGCGCCGCGCCGCGTGGCGCCAACACGTCATCACAGGGCCGACGTCGGGGCTCGGGCTTGGGACAGGCACCGAGCATTGCTGTGTTTACTATGTAAACCTCCCGGGATGCACTCGGAATGAATATAGGCGCAGCGTCACACCATTGAATGCATGAAGTTTTACCCACCAAGTTACCCGACTCCGTCGGCCGCCGTCGTGTGTTGAGGTTCGAACAACTTGCTGGGTGAGTCAACGGCCTGAGCAAGGGAGGGCGGTAATCACATGGTCGGGCAGCGCGGAGGAGTTAGACCACCGATTTTCAGGCGGCGATCGTGGCCGAGTAGGAGGAGAGGCCGCGTCACCATGCGGGTGAAAACAGAGGGAAAAAAATGTATGCGACGATGTTGCGAGACGGGGCACAATTCCATTGGCTCGGCGAGGTCGGGCTTCATTAATATGTCTGCACCCACGCAGAAATCGCTCGCCAGAATGACATGGCCCGAACGTAAAATGCTGGAGCCGCCCAGAAAGATTCCAAGGTGGAGGTTTGGGACAGAAGGGTCACGTCACAGTATAACGGTGATGTTCAATCACTCCGAAAAAAGTGATGTATAGGTGTGTGTCTGAAGACGCTCCTGATACTGTTAGTATACGGGGCCGGAATAAGAACTGCAGAAATTGTACCTTATACGCAACGAATAAGTCGGGCTGAATAGGTAACTGGTATGACCAATACCAGATACCGTTTCTGGTGATCCGATATCCTCCGTCTCAGCCGGCATTTGTGTGTGCTTGATATTGGCGACTGATACTCTGAGTATCAGTCGCAGTATTGGGGGGCGACGTAAACGAAGCGTATCGGTAGCACCAAAACGGTGACCGATAACAAAAGAATGAGGTACGTATTTGGACCCGTCGAGACAATAAGTATCGGTTGCCATATCCGGCAATCGCATACGAGAGCTGATTTGGATCGTTTCAGCCGTCCTTATATGCAGCAAGCCGCTCAGCGGCTGCTTAGCGGCCGCTCACCTGCCGCTCAAGGATCGTGACCGACTCAACAGAAAAAAATGTTAAAGAAAGCACGCTTATTTTATATTCGTGAGATAAGTAGGTGTAGGTAGCATACGGTACTACCAATAGCGAATGCGGCGGAGGGCTGAATACGCAGCGGCGGCGGAATTGGAGGAGGGGAACGAGGGATGGAGGAGCGTGGGGTGCGGCGTGGGTGCGTCGCTAAAAACGAACAAGGTATGCCCATGACCGTGCCCGAGCATGTGCGTAGGCGGCGTCGGCTCGAGCGCCGACACCCCGCGCCACTGCGCTGCGTACGCGTGCGGGACGATGTGCACGTACTGCGTGCGCTCGTCCGCCAGGTCGTCGATGTGCGCGTTGCCGCCGTTTCGGCAGGGGCGGACTGGCGGACGGTAGTGGCAGGCTGTTTGCCGGAGATGGAGGCGCGGCGGCGAGATTTGGATGGTAAGGGTGGGAGAGCGTAGCCGTTTGAAGGAAGATCTGAAGGGTGTCAGGAGGAAGATTTGGAGATGAACGGGGCAAGAATATGAAGGAAGGATAGGAGGATGAATGGAGACGAATGTGTGAGATAGTCAAAGAGGGAATGGAGAAGCAAGGTAGACGAGGGAAGACAAAAAAGTGAGGATAGGTGGGACGAATGAAAAGAAAGACGACTAGGGATGCCGACGAAGACACGCACCCAAGATGATCCCCCGGGCGACACTTCTAGCACCACCACTTGTTCGGCACGCAAATTCGCAAACATGCACAGTGGCACCACCGCCCGCACCCGTTGCACGCGATGGAGAAGCTGTCGTCGGTGCTCGAGCCACAGATGCAGCGGATGATGTCATCGCCCGCGTCCTCTTCCCCTCGTCCTGTACCTGCATCCCTGCCTTCGCTGCCGGACGAATGCAGCACGCGTCGATCCTGTCCCCCGACCCGCCCCTCCTCACGCCGCGTGCTAGCGCCACTCCCGCTCGCGCAACCTATCCGGAGCGTAGTTGCTCCTCCCCTGCTGTGCTCTCGCTCGCCTCCCAATAGACTCCTCCTCGACGGGGGCCGGTCCCCGATGCATGTCGTGCGATGCGGGCTGCATTTACCATCGGAGAGCGATTCGGAGCGCAGGATGAAACCGACGACGACGAGCAGCGCATCCCACTTCAGCCGAGGCAACCACCGACCCTGCCGCAGCTTTTGCAACTTATTGCGAGATGGGAGGGCACTGCGGTGACGTGGGGCGAGGAAGGGGACGGGACGGGACGGGACAAGACGGCGGAGGGGACGCAGAACGGAGTGGACGCGGAACGGAGGGCGGAACGGAGACGGGGCGCGCGGCGTGGGTCGCAGGACGGGAAGGGCGTGACAACGAGGAGGCGGTTGTGGGGCGGTGGCGAGGTGGAGGCGGGATACAACGGCAGGACAACGCGGCCGCGGGTTGCTGTGGCGTGATCGCGAGGAAAGACACGTGTGGCGTAGCGGAGTAGAGGCGGACAAGGGTGTACAAGGTGGAGACGGGACGGGATGGGGCGTGACAGCGCAGAGGGCGCACGGGTGTGGCTGCGGGAAAGGAGCGGGGGCCGCGGTGTAGGGCCGGGCAAAGCGGCGATGCGGAGCCGTGCGAGAGACTGCGATGCAAGGAGGGCAATGCGGGAGGGCGCTACGGGGGAGGGGACGCAGAAGCGGGAAGTGGAGGCGGCGTCGTGGTGCCGTGGCGAGTCCGCAGGGGCAGCGTGCGACGGGGGTGCGTGGGGCGGGCGCCGAGCGGCGGGTGCGGGGAGAGGCAGGGGTGGAGCCGGGGGGCGCGCGGAGGAGATGCTGGCCCTGTGTGCCGCTGGAGACTGTATCGAGGTCTGTGGAGGAAAGAAAGAGAGTCAGCACCCGTTTTTGATGTGGGTAGTTTACGGCGCAAAAACGTACTGGGCGTTGAGACTGGACACGGCGAGCCCAAGGCGAGTGCGGTAGAGTTCCACCCAATTGAAGACAAGTCGCTTGGGGAGAACAAGTCGACCGCAGAAAGAGTGAGCGAGCTAGCAGAAGGAGAAATGCAAGACCATACGTCAGCCCTTCAATCCGAGGCCTAATCAAGGTGCTCGCCGTTCCCGTCAACGTCCACCTCGTGCATGTGGAGGCTACTGCGGAGTATCCGGCTCATTGGGGTTCTGCGGATATGTACGGGCAGGGAAATGGGGACGGACCCGAGGTTTAGGCTAAAACCGTCGGGTCCGTGACGCTGCAATCGACGAGAACGTTGTTGTCCCCGGAGCAGAGGCGGCGAGTTTCGGGTCGAATGGTCGTAACAGAGAAACAGAGAAAACAGGAGGATGTAAGATTCTACAAGTTGGTGCTCTCGCCGCGCTGGATGTTTGTTGTCGTCGATGGAAAGTGTGAGAGCACCAGCCACTTGCCGCCCAGATCTTCGTGTTTTGCGTAGAAAATTCAGCGGCTAACTAACATACTGGGTGGGTTCAAAGCCAGCTACGACCGGCAGCTTGCGCGCCGTCGCGTCCTCCGTCGTCCGCAACGACAAACCCGACGCTCGGGCTCTCTCCTAGGATATTCCACGCGTTTACTGCCTCCTTGTGATCCTTTCATCCTCCCCACCCACGATGACCCATCAACATCGCAAACCGCTCGCACCGAAGGGGAAGCGTACGCGCACACGAGCACAGGCGCGCGAGCTGACGGGAATGTGGGTTTTTGTATTGTCTGTTTTTGCTTAATTTCTCAAGTGTTGCAGCCGCCGACTCGACCCTGCGGACCAGATCTGCGCGCTACTCGCTATAAAAGAAGACCCGCGTGCGCTATTTACAAGAAGGTCCGGGGACCGTCTATTTCACTGGGCAGCGCGACGACCACGGCCAGCTAATCGTGAAGTGGGGGGTGACCTCCTGCCTGCCTCGCAGGCAACTCGAGTACGAAGACTGTGGGGGCGGGGTGGCAAACCCTGATGTGGTTCGTGGCGTTCGAGGTTCAACGGCGTCTCCTCGCTGGTGAGTTATTTTTTCGATTTTATTCTTGCGCGTCAATCAAGTCTAGAGCGCGTTATACGGCTGGGGTTGATTGGGCAAGGATATGGGCGGGTCCAATTTGAGGAGCCGTGCTCGTGCGGCACCAGCCATCGCGAATATCATTGGATGCGACTGGGAGGCTCCCTTGAGGAGATAGAGACGATTGCGCGCGAGTGTTTGTTGATAATTGAGGAGCCTACGGTCATACGGTGAGTTTTCTCTTTCCTTGATTTTCTCTACAACGGACCTGAATTTCGAAAGGAAAACCCTTCGTCCCCGAAGGCGGTGTGCGCGTACTCGGCGGGTTTGGGGGCTCAAGATTCGGACGGCGCGGAAGCTCTCGTTGATGTTTCTGTTTCTTTCTTGGATCCGCGACTTGGTTTCAAGTCAATGGAATATACTGTAGAGAAATTAGCTGTAGCATATGTTGTAGATCAGATTGGCGTACCGCTCTTGCTTGTAAATTACTTCAATTGCCTATTCGGTGGAATTAGAAAAAAAAGAAATCCATGAATGGGAGATGAAGCTCTAGACTCCGTCCCGTGCGCGCAGTTCGGCCAGAGTTTATTCAATGCCCGAACTGTGACCCGTCGATCCCTGCCAGTCGTGGTAATCAGCATTCGAAAAAGTATCCTACAGCGCGCTGACCTCGATCTCGGACCTCGAGACCCTTAACTTTAGGTCCGTCCTCCCTGGCGCGGCGACCATTGATGGCGAGCAGGCGTAGGTCGTGCTGGATCCCGATAAAGGCGAGCCTACGTAGCAAGGCTCGCAGCTGGACGGCCTGATTTGTCTGGCAGACGGC